>VMDO01029889.1:0-22060 GCA_007922755.1 Pedetes capensis | reverse complement strand
GAATGAAGGCAAGATCTGTACCCAGAATGAACTTGAATGAAACTAAATTTATATCTGAGTTTATATGTGTGAATATATGTATATTAGAGGATAAATATGTAAAGGAGGAACTTAAAAACCCTCAGGAAAAATCTAAAAGATGTATTTCCAATAAACATTATATACCCATCTGATGTGACACTGTTTGTGTTTAAAGAGATCATTTAGTTTGCAAGGATGTTTTTATGTTTTTCAGATCTGTTCAACATTAAAAACATAGACAGCTCTGAAAAGATAATGTACTGAATTAGTATTAGTAGAGTTGCAAAAATAGATCAGAGGATGCTAAGCCATGAAAAATGTGTCTCCTCCCCCCATTTTTCCCTTCCTTTAAAAACAAGAGATGCGTATAATTTAACCATGCTTGCTTTGGGTAACAACCAGCATGGGGTTGAAATACATTGAGTCTGCTTTCTAAGGAAGTACAATACTTCACATTTTTAATGCATCACTGAACAAAGGTCAAGTAGGGTAGTTCCAGCATAATACAGCACATCAAACTACCCACACTGAAGTAACTCAATATACCCTGTGCACTTCTCCCACATTAACAAGTGGGTCATCAATCTCTTCACAAACTTAAGCTCAGCAGTAAATTTATGGTTTATGCTTCCCAACAAGTCTCCATTTAATTTCATGATTAACCCTAACCTAAGATCACTTAGAAAATCAAAACAAGACTTAAAGATATTTATTTTTGATTATCAGATAAATTTAAAATGATTACTATTCCCCACTGAGAACTTTGGAAGGCTACATAAACTCTATCAGAGATAATGTGTGTATTTGATAGAAGAATTATAATCATACATCTGTTTTTTTCCTAACTTTCTTTGTGGCTGTTTAGCTAAAATTAGGAACTGGGACCCTCACCTTTCAGAGAAATAATTAATTTCAGACAATAGAGTTTACTTAACTCATAAAGTACTAACTTAAAAATTGCACAAGACCAATTAAAAGTGTTAGAAATTTTGCACCTGAGAAAGTAGACATTTCACTTAATATGGGAGGTAAATAACCTTACTCCCTGAAGTTAATATATCTTTCTTGTTATTTAATACTCACTTGTGGAAATTTTGCTATAAATTTCATTTCATTTTACATAATATAAAATGACATTGTATTTCAACCACAAGTGAGAAAAATGGAAGAGTCTAAAGCTTTTTAAATAAATCTTTCATTATATGCTTATATGGTCAAATACCCATACAGAAAAAGGAAGTTTTAAGTTTAGAATTTTATTCCATCTTCCTTGAAGTAACAATTCTAAGCACTTTCCTCATGAACATATATCTCATCTGTAAAAATACCTCAACTAAGCAGTTATTTAATAAACATTGGAGCACTCTACATGTTAGGGAGATATGAAATAAATAAAATAAGGTTCCTAGTTTTGAAGAGATTATACTCTAGTAAAGAACATATACATTGCAGGACACAGTATTTTTTTTAATTCTTAGATAATATAATTGGAAACATATAGTTCAAACGTATTCCTAACCAATGAGATGCAGTAAAAATTGTTTTGACCTTATATTCTTCTAAGTAATTATGGTGGAGATGGACCTGTGCCACTGAAAATAATGAACACAATGTTATTTCCTGGAGGGAGGAGCCCACTTTCAGAGAAGATGCTCATCTTCTATGTCTATCTAGGGTGAGACCTAGGAATCAAAGGGGAATGAGCAGAGCACATTGGCTGAGTTTGCTTGCTTGCTTGCTTGCTTGCTTGCTTTCTCTTTTTCTTTTTTCTTTTCTTTCTTTTTTTTTTTTTTTTTTTTTTTTTTTTTTTTTTTTTTTTTTTTTTTTTTTTGTGGTACTGGGGGTTGAACCCAGAGCCTCGTGCCTGCATGCTCTGCAAGTACTGGACCACTGAGCTGCCCATTTTTTTACTTTTTGAGGCAGGGTTTCGCTAAATTACGCAGACTGCCTCTGGTCTTGAACTTGTGATCCTCCTGTCTCTGCCTCCCAAGCCGCTGGGATTACAGGCGTGCGCCACCGTGCCCAGCTCTGAGTTTGCTTTCTTAAAACAAAGTTACAAATTCATTCTTCAGAGGGGATGGAAATAGATGCATTACTTTATGTGGAATATGTGTGTATATATACTCACTCACATATATATATAGCATTCTTTAACATAAATTTGTATTCTCAAAATTAATTATGATTACTATTTTCTAATAATGTTTTAAAGACATATTTTCTTTGAACCCATGGGAATTCTCACTCAGGGTATTCTATATACAGCAACTGGACTTGATATTTGATAAAAAAGAAAAATTCATAAAATGTCTTGAAGGAGGAATAGAACCTATTGATAAAACTAGTTATATAGATCAATGTTGGAATGATTTTTGACAACCTAGATATTACCTAATATTCTACAGTAGGATATCAGTTAAATAAACTAAATAAGATTTAGCATTTATATTTTTTTAAAAATCAGGCCATTTCAAAGGCTATTATCGATACAAATTTACTGAAATATAAGTTACTCATGATCTCTTAAATGCCAAATACAGATTTTAAATGAGCATTATGTTGATGGATTTCATGAAAAGTCTATAAACATAAAAAAATAAGATGCAAATGGTACAGGTATGATGCATCTAATAATGCTCAACGTGGCATTTTATTTGTGACAAAATAAGCAAAAATGCTTGTGAGAAATTTTATTAAAATTTCTAATTTATTACCTGCCTTTCAAATTCTTCCAACTTGAACAATTAAAATATGTATTATATAAGCATTGTCTGTGTTATTTACAATAAAATATCTCCATAGTGTTTTTATAATCCACTAGGCAATATTCTACGTATGTTATCATGTATTTTTGCAGGACTTACAACAAACCCATGAGGTAGAAACTATTTTATTCCCACTCTATAGATGAGGACAATGATACTCAAATGGATTAATTGTCTAAGGAAAGTCACCAGGGTAATTAAAAGCAGAGCTGGATTCTGAGTCCAGTTGTCATTGTTCCATAGTCTAATTGCTTCAAAAGAAAATAATGTTTTTAAGAAGTGTAATCATTAATAATAGCTCTTCCACCCTTTGCTAGTTATGAGAAATATTTGTGTGCTTTAAAAATCTTTCTAAAATTTACACACAGTAAATTACACTTATTGCTATACAGTTCTGACTTTTAACATAGTCATAAATTTGGATAAACATTATCAAATACACAATATAGGGCAATTCTATTTGCTGCTAAATTCCCTTCTTTCACTACTGTGTACTTAATAACAAAACTATCCCTAACCCCTAGCAATTACAGACCTTTCTATCTCTCTATAGTTTATCCTATAAGAAGATATATAAATGGCCTCATACCATTATGTAATTTGTTTTACAATTGGCATCTATTATTTAGCATAATGAATTTGAAAATCATTCATTTTATTTCATACATCAATAATTCATTCCTTTTGATTGCTAATTTTGTTAAGTAGTACTTCATTGCATGGATGTGTGCCATTTGTTTATCCATTCACCAACTAAGGATATCTGGGTTGCTTCCTCTCTGGGATGATTGTGAAAAATACTGTTATTTGTATGCAGCTTTCTTTGTGAACATACTTTTTCATTTTTTTAGGTCAGGATATCTTAGCCTCAGCATTATTGATATTTTGTACTGGGTAATTATTTTGGAGGCTATCCTGGGTATTGTAGGATGTTTCACAGTATCATTGGTTTCTATCAACTAGATGCCTGTAGCATCTCCAACCAAATGTCTCAAGATTTTTGTCAAATATCCCTGGGTATAAAATCACCCACAGTTAGTGTTCATTATTACAGGAAAAAAATACCTTATAGTGGTGTTCCTAGGTCATGCGAGTGTTTGTTTAACTAGCAATAAACAGCACTGCTCTATTCAAGGAAGACTCTATAGTTTTTCATACATAATTGCATATAATTGGTATTCTTTTGTGGTTTGATTATTAATTTTAGCCCTTCTATGCTGCCTAATAGTACCTCATTAGGTAGTCAAATTTGAAACTCCCTAATAACTAATATAGTTCGCATCTTCTAAGGTGATTATGTTCCATCTGTATGTCCTCTTTGTAAATATTCTGTTCAGGTGTTTCATCCATATTAGTTTAAGTTGCCTTTGTAAATGACTATTGAATTTATAGTGTCATTTTTATATTTTAGATGTAAGTCCTTTGTTAGATATTTAGGTTGGAAATTTTTGTCCCAGTCTGTGGTTAACTTTTAAAATATTCATGCAGTCAAATTATAAATTATTTATTTTATGGATCATGTTTTTGGTGTCTTATCCAGGAACTCTTTATCTAATCTAAGGCAGTATAAAAATTTCTCTAATGTTTTCTTCAAGAATGTCACACTGTCAGTGTTTTGCACTGGGGGAGATAAGGGTCAAGCCTTGTCTGTTTGTTTGTTTTCTTCCCCCTTTGGATGTGCAGATGTTCTAGTACCAGTTGTTGAAAAAAGGGGATTTTTTTTCCACTTAATAGTCTATGTTCCTTGGTCAAATGTCAATTGATAATATTTGTGTGGGTCTAATTCTGCATTGGGGCTGGGATTTAGCTCAGTTGGTAGAATGCTGCGCTGCAGTCTCTGAAGTCCCGAGTTCAATTCCCAGCACCACAAAAATGGGAGAAGGGCCTGGCAATCCACTTCCAAGGCAATCCCGAAACAGTCAGCCATTGAAAACCCTATGAAGGTCGCTATGAGTCAGATACTGACTCGGCGGCACCTAACAACAAAAATTCTGCATTATCTCTTATGTATCTTCTGAATTTATCTTTTCACTAATGCCACAGTCTGTTAATAACTATACCTGTGGTCAACGTTGTTAGGTGCTGTTGAGTCAGGTTCAACTCATAGCAACCCTACGTATAAAAGAACTAACACTACTTGATGCTGTGCCATGCACACAATCTTTTTATGTTTGAGCCCATTGTTGCAGTCACTGTGTTTCTTCTCATTTTAAGTTGTGTCATATCAACAAAGGGATTTCTCAGAGCCTCTGATCCATTCCCATCATTAAGGTTGACTCGACTTTGAGAAGGCAACTCTTCCCCACTCATCTCTTGAATGCATTCCAGCCTGGAGGGCTCATTTTCCAGCACTATATTTGACAGAGCTTCTCTGCTATTCACAGTTGTTTTCAATAGCTAATTGTTTTGGGGCCTGCAGCCATAGTACTCTAGTATCCGAATTTGTCAGCTAACCAGGGTTGGTCCTGGTTAGTACTTGTATGGGTGATCACCTGGGAATACCAGGTGCTGTAGACTTGGCAGAGGATCGGGCAGCCCACTCCCAAAAAACAATGAGCCACTGCAAACCCTAAGCATAGCAGAGAAGCACTTACAATAGTGCCTTACAATAGTGCCAGGCATGGCATAGTGTTGAGTAGTGTTGCATCTGTTGTACATAGGTTCGCTATGAGTTGGACCTGACTTGATAGCACCTAACAACAACAATTATTTTGGCAGTGGACCACTTGGTCCTTCTCTCTAATCTGTCTTAGCCTGGGAGCTCAGCTGAAACCTGTCTACCGAGGGTGGCCTTACTGGTATCTGAGATACCAGTGGAATAGCTCTCAACATCACAGCAACATGCAAGCCCCAGAGCACCAAAAGTTGACACAGTGAATCTTAAAATAGGTAATGTAGTTCCTCCAATTTTGGTCTTCTACTTGGAAATTGTTCTGGTTTTTCTAATACATTTGTTTTTTTTCATATAAATTTTAAAATAAACTTGATTGAATATCTGCTGAGGTTTTGAGTAAGATAGTGCAAAATCTATAGACCAATTTAAAGAGAATAGACATCTTAATTATGGTGATTCTTCCAATCCATGAACACAATGTTCCTCTCTATTTATTTAGGCTTTCTTTGATTTCCTTCATTAGTATTTTGTCATTTTTGAAAATACAGATCTTATGCAGTTTTATTTATCATGACTGAATATCAAATTTTATTAATCTTTATTGAAATGATTATCATTTTCTTGTTTAGTCTGTTATCCCAAATGCAATTTATTTTTAAATGTTGAAGCAATCTTACATTCCTGGGGTAAATACCATGTGATTATGATGTATCTTTCCTTTTACATCATGCTGGATTCATTTGGCTAATACTTTATTGAGATTTGCATATTCATAAGGGATATTGAACTTTATTATTTTTCTTTTTCTACAGTTTTTAAACTGTGTTTGTCTAGCTTTACTCTTGGGATAAGGGTTACACCATACACTAGGTTAAGAAATATCTTCAGCTTGGCCTGGTGGCACACATCTGTAACCCCAGTGACTTGGGAGGCGGAGTAGGAGGGTCACAAGTTTGAGACCAGAGGCAGTCTGTGTAATTCAGTGAGACCCTGTCTCAAAAAGTGAAAAAAAAAATGGACTGGGAGTGCAACTCAGTGGTATAGCACTTGCAAAGCATGCAGGTGAGAAGCCCTGGGTTCAACCCCCAGTATGGCAAAAAAAAAAAAAAAAAAAAAAAAAAAAAAAAAAAAAAAAAAAAAAAAAAAAAAAAAAAAAAAAAAAAAAAAAAAAAAAAAAAAAAAAAAAAAAAAAAAAAAAAAAAAAAAAAAAAAAAAAAAAAAAAAAAAAAAAAAGAAAAGAAAAGAAAAAGAAAAGAAAAAAGAAAAAAAGAAAAGAAAAAGAAAAAGATCTTCATGATGGCTATTATTTTCTGGAAAGGATTTTCTAGATTTGGTGTCGTTTTACTTAATATTTTATTTTATTTTATTTTATTTTTACAGTGCAGAGGATCAACTCCACAGCCACATTCATGCTAGACAAGCACTGTACCACTGAGCTACATCCCATCCCTGTGTTACCTTTAAATGACTGGTAGTGTTTATTAATAAAAATCATCTGAGCCTGTAGCTATATTTTTGAATGGTTAAAATATGAATTCAATTTGTTCAATAGATTTTCAGTTATTTACTAATTGTTGAAATAGTGTTTTGTTATTTATTAGTTTTAGGGAACTGATACATTTCTCTAATGATTCAATGTATGTTCAGAAAATTCTGGAGATTTTGTTTATTTTTTGTTACGTTGGTATTTATTAACATAAAGAGCACTTGGAACTCAGGGTGGTCTCTGAGTAAAACAATAAATAAGTACATTCATGCATAACAGTGAAGAAAGAGAAAATCCCAAGCTCCCATCTGAATAAATCATTCTTAGGAAGTGTTTTAAGCCTGATTAAGTTCCTACTCAGTAGATCGATTTATGGTGACACTAATATCCTTTGAACAGCTAAAGCATACAGATTGCAATATTTTTAGCTCAACTCCACAGAGTGTTTATAGTATTATCTTAGTATATACTGAAGTTCTATGATGTCTATAGTGATGATATTCCTTTTGTTCCCTATGATGCTAATTTGGGTCATCACTCTCTCTTTATCCTCTTCATTTTAACCAGACAGCTATAACTTTTTATTAATATTCACAGCCACACAGCTTTTTGATTTTGTAGATATGTCTCTATGCTTTTCTGTTTTAAATCTCATCAGTTTCCCTCATATCTTTATGATTTTCTTCTTTCTAGATCAGTTGAGGTTTCTTGGCTCTTTATCTTAGTTTCTTAATGTGCAAACATAGATTATTTGATTTCTTTCCACATTCTAACATATGCATTTGTACTACAAGTTTCTTTTTATGTATTCTTGTCTATATCTTTCAGTTTTTGATATCATGTATTTTCCTTTTTATTAAGTTCCAATATTTGTAAATTTCTCTTGAGGCTTATTCTTTGACCTGGGAATTATTTGGGTTTATTTTGGTTTGGTTTGGTTTGGTTTTTGTTTTATTTGAGACAGGTTCTCACTTTGTAGTCTAGGCTGAACTTGAAATCGCAATCTTCCTTCCTTAGCCTCCAGAGTACTGGGATTACAGGTGCACACTACCATATGTGACAACCTGGGGATTATCTAGAAACGTACTGTTCAGGATTAAAATATTTGAGTTTTAACAAATATTGTTCTGATTCCCCATTTTTTTCTTTGTTTCCAAGAAATATAATTTCAACCATTTATACTTAAAAACATTTGTTTCCTGTACAGAAAATGATCTTTCTTGGTGAATGTTTGTGTTTACTTGAAAGAATATTTACTCTTCTGATGTTCGGTGGAATATTATATAAGTAATAGCTAAGTTGGTTGATGTGTTCTTCATGTCCTCTACATCCTTAAAGTTTTTCTTCTTGCCTGTTCTACCAATTATTGAGAAATAACTGTTGAGAGTACTAACCGAAGTTGCAGATTTGTTTCTTCTTTTATACAATCAATTATTGCTTTGTGTCTTCAAAAGTTCAGTTATTAATTATAGACACATTTAATGTTATTAGATACTCCTGACTAATGTACTTTTCATCATGTAATAACCTTCTTTATTGGTGCTAGTTGTCCTTTTTTTCCCTGAGGTTTACTTTGTCAGATATTAATATATCCAATCCAACATTTTATTAGTGCTTTTATGATACATCTTTTTTCTATGCTCTTTTAGCTGATTTTATTGTATATCAAGTTCTTATTTTTAAAGCAGTACATTTTTAAAAACTCAATATGGAAATTTTAAAAAATAAAGTATGCTTAGAATACTTAGATTTATTGTAATATTTGGTATGGTTTACGTAGTTCCATCATTTAATTTTTATCCAGCTTTATCAAGGAATAATCAGTAAGCAAAAACTTACATATCATTAATGTGTACAATTTAATAATTTGAGTATGTGTTCTGTTATTGCTTTTATGTTAGTACAATCTGTAGTTTTTCTTGTTTCTCTTTTCCTGTCTTCTTTTGATTGCTTAAATATTTTAGTATTTCATTTAAATTTATCTATTGAATTTTTGTGGTGTATTTCCTGTAGCATTGCTCTAGTGGATGACACTATACATAATTTTGCATTCTAGTTCCAGTTAACATCTTGCTTTAAGTAAAATATACACTGGTAACCATCTCAGTCCCCTTCCCATCATCCCAATATGCTGCAGTTGTACTATGTATTACGTCTTTCATAACAATGCAGGTATAAAGCTACTGGAGACCCTCTGAGAAATTGTTCCTCACCTTAAAAAACACATTTCAAATTTTATGCTTTTGGTGATATCTGAAAATTGTTTTTAGGACCAGGAGAAATTTTCCCTAAGAGTTTAACATCATGACAATTATAGAGAAGAAAGGTGGAAAGAATGAGAAAAGCCTTCCCAGGTGGTTTTCCCCATATCACTATTTATGACTTGTTGTTGTTGTTAGGTACTGTCACGTCAGTTCCAACTCATATAGACCCTGTGTACAACAGAACAAAACACTCTCCAACCTTGTACCATGCCCTGCAATATGTCAGTGTTTCTGTGCTATTCATAGGATTTTCAATGTTGGATTATTTCAGGAGTGGATTGCCAGGTTCCTCTCCCTTTTTATAACTTATTAGCTATAATTAGAAAAATAAGTCATCAGACTCTCATACTTTTAAATTATCCCATCTTGCAAATTCTTCAGCTCCATACTATTTTTAATTACCATTATCATTGGTCTTATTGTTTAAGCCATACTTAGTAGATCTAAAAGCCTCCTTCATTCTCAAAACTTAGTGAAACTCAAAGGGCGCTGTCATCCCCTCAGGTGAAATATTAGATTGGTGTGGACCAATGTGTTTACTTATATTACCAGAAAAAGTAGGATTTGGTACAGTGAAACTGTTGTTAGGAATGGGAGTGAGGGTTCAGAGTCTTTTCTTCAGGAATAAATGTACATAGAAATAAAAAGTTTATTTTCCTTTTCTGTGCAAAATGTTTGTATACATGTAATCATGATTCATTCATTGTTATGAAGTAATCATATCAAAGTATTAAACAGTATTTCTTTGATACTCACTGCCAATACATTTAATTTCTAAAGCCTCTACTGAAGTATTTCTTCACTTGTTTCTAAGCATCTTCAAGTATTTATTTTATTGCATTCTTGAACAAGTCCTCTTAGTCAGCCTAAAGCAGGGCAAACTGCCCGATGGCCCAAATCCTGTCTATCACCTGTTCATGTACCAATTCTCCACAGATGTTCCTTGCCATATTGTTAGTTGAGTGGTTGCAATAGAGTTTACTTAACCCTCGAAACGTAAAATATTTTGTTTTCTGGCCCTTTACAGATGTTTGCTGATGCTTGACCTAGAATATCTCAGTTCCATTTTCTTTTGTCCTACCTTATGCTTATTTACTTATGTATTACTTTTCCAAGATATCACCCATGCAGCTGGTTGTCACCTTAATCTTCCTAATTCAGATATTGATATCACTCATAGGTCTTGAAGCCAATAAAAATAAGGGCTTTTGAAGTTCCATATTTTTAACTACTGCTGCCAGATTCCAGTTATCACTGGTTGTCACTGGCAAAGATATTTCTGGTCCCCTAAAATCACAATATTACTGAGCTGAGTTGTGTTCTCATGTGCCCTAAATGTGCCTAGTTTCATGAAAGTTCCACAAATAAGCAGAAATTGTTCAAATCTCCCAGTTTTGTGTCACCTTGTGTTATATCCAATTTTTTAAAACAATTACTGCTTTTATGAACTGGAGTGTTGGTCAGTGATAGAACACTTGCCTAGCATGTGCAAAACCCTGGGTTGTTTACTCTCCACCAAAAAAACCTATGCTTCTGTTTTCACTATCTTCAAAATACAAATAAAACAAAGTGTTTGGATCTTATACTATTTTTTCTTGTCCATTTCTCATTATCTTCCTAGGAGTTGCTCATGACTTCATAGTTCATGACAGAAAATATATTTAAGTGACCATCACTGTATTATTGGGTATTGGTTCCAGGGAACTGGGGTTACTGGGAAGCTGGCAGAAAGGCCTAATCCTTGTGACCTCTGGAAGAATTTAGATGAGACACAGAGAATATAGAGCAGAACATAGATGGGATTTATTGTAAGAGCTACTTCCCCCTTAGGGAGTAAGGGTGAGCAATAGTTGAGAGCTGTTATCAAGAACAAAGGTCTAAGCTAATCTTGTACAGTAGTTGAGCTTGTGACTTTGGGAGAGAAGATCCCTATACCTGAGGTGCTACTGGGAAACTAAGGCACCTGAAGAAGCTTGGAGAGACCTAGAAAAATCTGGAGAAACCTTGGTTCTGTGGGTGACCTAAGATTTGGATGTTTCTCAGGTGAAGGAGAAGGTGCGGGGGGGTGGGGGGGGAGAGAGACAATGAACCTCTGTCCTACGTAATGTGAGCTCTGGACACAAAACTCAAGTTCTGCTCTTCCTCAATAGGCTAATGGGAAAGTCTCCTGTTATTTAGTAACATAAGGCATAAGGATATAGAGAATTTTGTTTTGTAAAATGAATTAATAGACTTGTTTGGTGTATTTCAAATGAATTGGACCCTAGGCAGATGCCTTGGAATGGTGTGCTTTTATTCATAACCTGAAGACTCAGGCAGTCATTAATCTCTGTTAGAGTGTAGGGCCTATTAGAACAATGCCTAGATTTTATCCAAGGATTGTCTTTCCCATATCCTGGGAGGTCCTGTCCCAGGTCATGACTGAAAGTGGGAGTCATTTTCAATCTCCTTTTCCTCCTTGGCCTACTAATGCCTAACTAATTACCTAACAACTACAGAAGGTGCCAAAATATGTATTCACGTCTTGGGATGAAAATTTTACAGTTTGATATTTTAAGAGTGAGTCATATGTTTATTTTGATGTGATAGTAGAAATAATCCAAAATGCCATACTATACATTGCCACTGTAATTTGACTTAACTTCAAAAAGTAATACATAGATAACATCCCTTAAAATGTGTACACATTTTTGGGGACTCAGAATTACTTTTTTTTCCTTTTTCTTTCTTTCTTGCTTTTTTTTTTCCCCCTTAATTTTTTGCATCTTTTGCTTCTCTCCTTTTAAGAATTGAGTTTCTTCTGAGAAAGCCACTTGACCTCTTAGGTAAATAAACTGCTGTTAAATCCTCTTTACCAATTTTTTAAAGACTTGTCTGGACAGGTCCGTAATTCATATAGGCACAGTCTAAATTCAAATTGTGAATCCTTTTATCATAAACCCATTACTACATTTAATCCTAAAAACAACTCTGGAGAAAAATTGTGTCCTTCCTACTATTTAGACAAGGAAATTTGATACTTACAGAGATGATTTAAATTGCTCAAATTTGAACAATATAAGCCAGGTGAAAAACCAAAAAACCATACTCCTAAGGTGTGTTCTTGACAACAAATAATGGTACCATGGGATAAATAATGTTATATTTCTTTTTATATTTCATCATTTATTTCTATGTTTAAAAATTAAAACCTGTGAAGAAAAATGAAAAGTAGTCTCAAAAAAAGGGAAACATTAGAAAAGAATAGCTTTGTAATTGGAAAAGAGCAGTTTCATTATTTTTTTGTGATTTAGCATATTAATTGGCTGATTTTTGTGAAAGTGCTTCAGATATGATGACAACGACGATGATGATGATGATGATGATGATGATGTACTATCTGGCCAGAGTTATTTCTTTCTCACTGAAGTCTTCTTCAATCAATGATCAAGTTCCAAGAGCTTGGCTTTACAGCAACATATACTTCCCTAAACAATTGCCTTGGTAGTCTATTACTCTGGTGGCCAGATTTCAGAATTTTAGAGTACCTAAAATGGGCAGATAAAGAACAAAGCTCTCTGACTATGATTTGGTCTCTAAATCTTGTCTCCTCTTAGACTGAGGACATCACAGGTGGGATGGTGCAGGCTGGCCAACAGTGTATTCATGCTTAGCATGTCACATTGCAGAGCAAATAAGAAGTGAAGGATCAGAGTTTTGCTTCATAGTTGAAGATCACTGGTCTTTGGATTATATTTTTCTAAAAAGCTTTGTGTAAATAAGAAAACAACTTGCAAAGTTGGTAATATCTTGAATGATATTTAAAGAATAATATTTATAATGGCTGCAATATCCATATAAAATAATAATAAAGTCCAGAATTACTTAGAGTTTCATTCTAAATATCTTACAATATTCACAGATTAATGGTTTATTTCATTTATATTAATTCCATGCAAAAGTAAATGGGAATTTATCAACTACTATATGCAAACTGATCATTTTTATTTTGCTTTAAATAAGTTGAACAGAACATTTTAAGACATTTTACATATTTTCATGAAGGGCATAAAAAACACCAACATTGTTTTTTTTAAAAATCAGCAATTCTGTCCATGAGTTATAAGGTTGGTTTTTAGTTACTATTTATGCTTCTGCTTTGTTGCATGCTTGTTGTGATTTTTCCTAATTCTTTCTGTTTTAAAGAAAACAGTACAGTTTAATTTGTAGTGTCAAAAGTCTTTTGTTTTTGATTACACACTCAGTATGTAAATTACATTCGCGTCTGGGTACAGAATGGCACTCTGCCACTTCCTTGGGACATCTAATCCACACAGAATTCGAGGCAATCTTCATCCGTGTGTCTGCCAGCAATTGTTCTTTCCGCCTTTTATAATGGTTCGTAAATTCTGTTATCCAGAATAACTGGGAAATGAGATCTTTAGTTCAGCTGAATAGCCATACACAATGCAGGGCTATTAATTTTCCAACGGATGGACACATTCTCAATGTCAGTTCAAGATCTCATTTGATTTCACCTGTTGTTTTATGATCCTGAAAATGTTTTGGAATTCAGCAGTATTTTAGGATCACTAACTCACACTGGCGGGCTGGGATTTAGCTCAGTGGGTAGAGCGCTGCACTGCAGTCTCTGAGGTCCTGAGTTCAATTCCCAGCACCGCAAAAATGGGAGAAGGGCCTGGCAATCCAGTCCTAAGGCAATCCCGAAACAGTCAGCCATTGAAAACCCTATGAGGGTCGCTATGGGTCGGATACCAACTCGACGGCACCTAACAACAACAACAACTCACACTGGACAGTATTCAGAGATATATAAGGTTTGCTAAATCGGTCCTAGCCCTTGGTAGTTCCTTTTAAAAGGGTTTATCTGACATAATTTTGACACATCGCTCTCTATGTCATTCTGTAGGGTCAAAATGGACAATAAAGAGGACATTCATTTTTTTCTCATTGACAATTTATTTTACTTTCAGAAAGAAAAGTTACAGAAATGCTAACACAAAATTAGAGGTAAATACTCAGATATTTTGGATCCCAAGAAAACATGAGTTTACTGTGGTTAGAAGGTTGTATGGTTAGAAAACAGGCTGACTATAGTTAATTATTAGTTACAACTGATGATACTTCTTCCAAAGATTGAATTTTTGTTATGTTTTATTTATTTATTATCATTTGAGTTCCATCCTTCTTTCTGAATTTATTACTGGAGCCACCAGAAGGAACATTTAAAATATTTAAAAATACTATTTTCCCCTAGTTCACTCAACACACATTCCTCATTTCCTCTAGTTTAAAGCAGTGGGAGGAACCTGGCTTAGAAAAGAAAGATCCTTACTGCATACTTGCCATATAAGGCATCCTCCTCTTTATTCTGAGAGGACCTGGTTCAAATGAAACTCACAAGATTATTTCTCCGAGTTCCTGACATCCCTGATGGCTGCTTGATCTTTAAAACTTTGAGGTCTGTAATTCCTTTTGAACATGCCTTCAAAGTGGAGGTCTTTGCCCATGACCACCTCTCTGAAATCGTCATAGACCACTGGAGCCCCATCAGCCCTAAAACTTCCCACTCTATCTTAAAAACTTTAATGGCATGTGTGAGCTTGGCCATAGCTGCTCTAGCCAACTGCTCATGCATCCTTTGCTATTGGTCAGCAGCATTACCTTAACCCAGAATCACAGAGCAAATACTCCACAGTTCCAAATGCATTGAAGTACTACAATGCAGAACTCAAGATCTATCTAATGTCAGTCGTGTGATTCCTTTCTACACCAAACTTAAAACAGAAGGTCAGTGGAGACAGATCCTTGGTAGTAGCAAAACCTGGGAATCTCATGCTGACACATCCACCAATGAGAATCACAGGGAGTGAATTTGTTACTTTGCCTCTGATCATATCAATAGATCAAAATAGAAGATAGTTCTACTTCCTTTCAATGGCTTTGAAATATACAATATGTAGATTTGTAAGGGGGCCTGTGGAATTAGAATCCCTGCAGGAAATACTATCCTGGGAGTGAGAATGACCCACCTCAAAAGCCCTAGCACCAGGAGAAAGATTGTTACCCATTCCGGTAACTGGAGCACACAGTGACACATATTTCCTGGCTTTTATCTCACCTTTTCTATGTCACAACACTGCGATAGGCAAAGGAGAGACAGACTAAGAAATTCTCCTGAGTTTTGGCAAAAATTACAAATAAATTTACGTATATATGTATATGTGTATATACATATATATGTATATATATTTGTTGTTGTTAGATGCCATTGAGTTGATTCTGACTCATAGTGTTCCTATGTACAACAGAATGAAACCCAATCTAATGCTGATATTTTTATGTTTGAGCCCAGTGTTACAGTTACTATGCTTCTTCTCATTTTGAGTCTTGCCACCTTAGCAAAAGGAGGTCCCAGGGACTTTACTCTATTCCCATCATTAAGGTTGACTCACTTTGAGGAAGCAATTTTCCCCAGTCATCTTTGGAATGCCTTCCAGCATGGGGGGCTCATTTTCAAGCACTATGTTTGACAGAACCAACAAATCTGTCCTAGAAGAAATGCAACCAGAGTACTCCTTGGAAGCAAGAATAGCCAGACTGCGTCTTACATATTTTGGACATGTAGTCAGGAGAGATCAATCCCTAGAGAAAGACATCATGTTCGGGAGGGTGGCATGTCAATGCAAAAGAGAAAAACCCTCTACCAGATGGATTGACACAGTGTCTGCAGCAATGGGCTTAAACATAAATAAGATCATTTGCCTGGCACAGAACCGGCAAGTGTTTTGATCTGCTGTACATAGCGTCGCTATGAGTCAGACTGGACTCGAGGGTACCTAACAACAACAACAACATATTTGACAGTGCTTCTCTGCTATCCGTAGGGATTTCAATGGCTAAATGTTTCAGGAGTGTGTTGCCAGATCCTTCTCCCTATTCTATCTTAGTCTGGAAGCTCAACTGGCACCTGTCTACCATGGGCAGCCCTGCTGGTGTCTGAAATACCAATGGCATAGCTTTCAGCATCACAGCAACATGCAAGCTCCACAACACAACAAGCTGACAGACATATACTTTTTTTTCTCTTAATGCAGGCAAGCATTAGGATCCAAAGTCAAGGTTTATGGCTGGGAGTTCTGGTGCCAAGTTGTTGAAGTAATATCTTCATGTCAAGACAAACCAAGTGAGAATGTCTTCTTCATTTTCCCTGGAGACTACTTCTAACAAATACCTATCAATGAGCAGTACTCAGTAGTAGAGTAGATACATAATGGTATGTCATGCTCACAAAAATGGTAGTGATAATGATAAACAGGGCCACAGAGGGGCAGAGTTTGGATTCCAGCAACAGTACTTGCTCTCCATCTTCCTTGAGAATCAGTCCCTAATTGGCAGTTGCCCTATTCCTCTTCAGTTTTTCTATCTGGGATTTTTATGCTCTTCAGCCTGACTGGCCTGAGACTCTTCAAGTTCAGACCTTTTGCCCACCTACTTCCACTATGGCCCCATTTGTACTTCTCTAATAATTGATATTTAAATGCAAAGCATATATGCTACTTTATAAGTGTCATTATTTTTAAAGAAACTCTCAGTTTAAAAGTAATATCAAAATTTTTTTGACTTACCATACTCCATTGAATCAAAGAATATTTAACATTTTAAGGCACACTAGTATTTTATGTATCATTAAAATTTAAAAAATGGCCGCAGCTGTACCACTGTGGTGTCTGATCCTGTCAGATATCAGAAGCTAAGCAAGGTTGGACCTGGTTAGGACTTGGATAGGAGCCCACCTGGGAACACCAGGTACTGTAGGCTTGGGAGAAAGCCCTGGCAAGCCACTCCCAAAAAATAATCCACCATTGAAAACCCTACGAATAGCAGGGAAGCACTGACAATAGTGTCGCTATGAGTCAGATGCCAACTCGATGGCACCTAACAACAACAATAACAGGCTACACAAGGAGATCTTCTTTCAAAAGCCAAGGGCTGGGGAATGTAGCTCAGTGGTAAGTGCTTGCTTAGAATGTGCAAGACCCTGGGTTTGATTTTCAGAACAATTAATAAATAAGCTCCTTAGAAGTTGCTTTAGAAGTTATTTACCTCTTATCATCTAATCATTTGCTAAGTGATTCTCCAGTGTGAATTTTCTGAATATAATGAAATGTATGTATAGTGGCCTGCCCTTTAAAAGCAGACTTATTAACTCTCAGGTACTGTGCTCAGAGGTATTAAATGATTAAAAAAGGAGATGTGCTTCCTTTCTATCATAAAGTTTTCTTTCTAATGCAGTGAGAGTAGAATACAAAGATGCAGATAAAGCAATTAAAATTATTGTCTCTAAAAACAAACTACACATAGTAATAGATAATAATGGGATAAAGTTACTTATGTAGGGAACTCACCTAAAGCATTTCTGGTTATGTAACACTTAAGTTGACAAATTGGGGATGAAAGTTACTATTGTGAGAAGAAAGAGGGAAGACTATTACAAATGCCCTGAGGAGGGAAAATATTGTTGCATTCAAAACCTGTAAGAAGACCAATGAAGCTAGAGTGGGATGAATAGAGAAGGATGTGGATTGAATAAGGAGTTAGGAAATTTCACATAGTCAAGGACTATAACAATGGGGAAAAATTCAATATTATTTGAAGTACAAGAGGAAATAATTCAAACGGTTTTGTCAGAGAAGTGACATGACAATGTATTGAAAGAGATAAGATTAGAAGAATTCCCTCAAAGATTTTGCTGTTATCATGGAAATTGTTAATGAGACCTGTGTTTGGGAGGTGATGATAAGAATAGAGGTAGACAAATTTGAAATATATGTATAAGTGTTAGAAACAAGCTTTTAGGCGGGATGAGATGTACAGGGTGAGAAGTACAGAATTCATGATAACTTTTAGATTTTTAGGTTTTTTAAATTAATAAGTAAAAATTGTATGTATTTGTTGTATACAGCATGATATTTTCATAACTACATATGTTGTTGCATGGCTAAATCAGATATATATATCTGATTTATATATTTTATTATAAATCTGATTATATATATCAGATTTTTAAATCTGATATATATATATATATATATATATATATATCATACACATAATTTTTATAGGTGAGATATTTAGTTTTAATAGCTTGTTAGTTTCAGTAGTGATGCCAGTTACTGAAGCTTGGAAAAAATTGAAGTGGGGGAAAATCCTGGAGGGGGATGATATCTGTGAAACCTGAAATGAAGTCATCTAGCATACAAGTAAATAGAATAAAACTCAGACAAGTGATCTACATTGAGATAACAATCTGTGAGTTAGGTATTTAATCATTTCAAGACATCAATATGAATGTTATCTCCTAAGGAGAACATTTTTGCTTTATCTCTTCATGACCCAGGATCAAGAGACTCAAAACTTAAACATGGAGTGAATTAAATAACAGCTTGAGTGGATAAGGAACCAAAAGGCTAAAGAAGAAGATCAAGGGAGCATGGTGTCATGAAAATTAAGAGGAAATTTGGTTTCAAGACAAAGGGCAAAGGAAAATTTCATGTCAATGATTACTGAAGAGACTAACATATAAGACAGGGAACTACCTACCAGATTTGTTAAGATAGAGATTATTGTGACCCTGGTATGTGCTTTTGAAGGAGGGGTGGACCTGGAAACCAAGTGCAATAGCATTAAAGGCGATTAAAAAATGAGCAAATGTAGACATCTTTAACAGCTGAAGGTGTAGCTCAATGTAGAAAGCTTCCCTAGAATGTGCAAGGGCCTTTATTCAATCCCCAGGACCACACACACACACAGACATTTTCCTAGACAACTTTTTCATCTGATTTTTTTGTGAAACCTATCAAAAAACTAGAGCTGAAGGCAGTCATGAGGACCTTTATAAAAATAGCTTATATTAAGGTATCTGTGTCCTAATTAGAATGTTTCTGAAGAGATGGAAAGTTTAATGACACTTGACAGAAGAGACGTTAAAGTTCAATCATTGGGAAGGATGGGGAGAGTAGGTCTTTAGAACATCAAGATTGGTTATTTTTCATAGAAGCTGGTACATATGGGGAGTTTTATCCATTATCAGGCTTACAAAAAAAGATTTTATGTTGTCAATGTGGATAGCTCTACAGCCCCAGTTTCCAATATTTTTGGCACCATGGGCCAGTTTTGTGGAAGATAATTTTCCACAGACAGGACTGGGAAATGGTTTGGGGATGATTCAAGTGTACCACATTTATTGTATACTTTCTTGCCGGGTCCAGATCCACTCATGATGGATAGACAGAGTCCCCACATGAGGAAGAGTATCTTTAATAAAGGCATTGGAAGGAAAATCCACAGAAAGGAGAGGAATACTCCTAGCCTCGGAGGAAAGTCTGCCGAGAGGGGAAGAGTGCCTCCAAAAGGTCTCTTCATGGAGAGGGACTTGGAACCTCATCTTCTCTTTTTCTTAAGTTTTAATTGGTCACTATTATAGATTTCTGGAAATATTAATGAAAAATAATCTTCTGGCTCTGTGGGCAATGCTAATTCAGCTTGGGAGTTGACAAGCCTCAGGCTTTCTTGAACAGGAAATCCATGAATGACTTCCAACAGCATAAACTCCTTAAACAAAAGCCTTTGTACAGACAGCTCTACAGTAAGCAAAAGCACCCATTCTTCATAACAACAGACTCAATGGGGTGACACACAGGTGACAGTTAACTGCCCTAAATTCCTGCATAAAGTTAAGAATAGTCAATTGTTACAGGAAATGTAGATGCTCAGGTCATCTTGATTTATTTCTTTGAAATAATCACAATTTATCTCTGAGTTCCTCTTCCACTTTGATTGATTACCACCTGACACTCATGTGACAATTCATCAGGTGATTCCGTCAATGCAACCAACTTCCTTGTGCTTTTTCTGACCTTTCATAAGATTTAATGAATTTTAATTTTGCATAAAAAGGCTGAGTTATCTGGAAATAAACGGAACAAGATCACACTGCCTCTGAGCTGCTGTGTCTGTTACCCATCGCTAACTCCTCATCTGCCTTCGGGAAACCCTGGATTCTATATAGGCTGCAGCTGGTCTGTGGCACTTTATTTCTATTATCATATATTATAATATATTTATACAACTCACCATAATGCAGAATCAGTGGAAGCCCTGAGTTTTTGTATTGCAATTGGGCAGTGCCATCTGGGGGTAATGGGAAACACCCAAAGTGAATTGCTTATGTCCAGTATACTCCATAATCTCATTTTTGTTGCTTTCTCTGCAGAAAACCTTGCTTCACAAAGATAGGATGTTGGAAATAGAAACAGACTTTTCAGCACTGTTTAGCAATCTCAGCATATTCCACCTTGACTTTAATCCAGAATATATGGAGAATTGAGGTTGACCAAACATACTTTTAAGGCCACCGTCATTTGTGATCTCAAGCAACTGATCCTGTTCTGACACTGACAAATTCCATTTACCTGACTTATTCACAAATAGATTGTGGATCCATTCCTCAGTCCCCCCACATTAGTTTGGGAATCTTTTGTAGTTGGGAAGTAATGTTCAACTTTTAAAATCTGAGATAGGTGATCATGCATCAGCTGGAAGAAAGTAGATCCTGCTCAGTATCATTCAAAATCTCTGGTAAAACATGTCAAAAATCCCAATGTTCACTCATTGCCCCCATAATACCAGTTTGGCTTTGAATGTAGCCACTTTGTCTCCCCACATGAGCCCAGTTGTCATTCTCCCCTGAAGTGACAGTTTGAGTTTTTTGAACAGGTTGAATATGTAACACAATGAGCAAGTTTTGCAGCCCCTTCTTGTCTCTGAAATGTACTGCAAGTGGTGATTGTTCTTCTGAAAGTAGTCTCTGAGGTAGATCATGTAACTCAAAAACTCTGGCCAATGACTTGCCTTCAGAAGGCCATCATGCTTCTATATATAAAAGACATATGTGTTCTACATCCATTCTCTTCAGAGATGGGCAAGTAGATATGAGTTAATCGCATATACTTTAATATGGTTGTTAATTTTAATCACATATGGCAAAGAATTATTAAGTTCAGATGACATTTTTCAGCTCTACAGCCTTTCCTAATGGATGGCAAAGTGCGTAGACTCATATTCATAACCGATCTCTTTGACCACAGTAGTGAAACCAGAAAGTGATCCTGTCATAGGAGCCTTTCTGTCCATGAACCTACCAACACAAAATGACAAATTTGGTTTTCCTGATATGTAACCATTAAAAGACTTGAATAGCTGTGCAGGCTTGGAATTGCTAGGCAACAAAAGTGCACATACTATGTCCCTCTGAAATATACCACAACAAAATAAGCATCTTGCTTTGATGTTAATATTAGTAGACTTGTTAACTTGGGTTGCATACCATGGTGATTCGTTAATCCTAACAATTATGCTTCAATGTCCTTTGCTATTTGATCAATTTGTCTAGTTATAGTTCTAGCCAAAATAGGAACATGTGTAACTTTTTGAAGTCATGCCTCTCCTAAAATTTAATACCAAATATCCTTTTCAGCAGGTGGGACCAACTCTTCATCAATAGTAAAGTGTTGGACTTCTGGGAAGATGGTGGATTTGGAGCAGCCTTCATGTAACTCTCTGAATGAAAAATCTCAATAAAGAAGAAACTCTAATCCCAACAGAGAAAGTCAGAAACTACAGGAGAAAATACAATAAAAAAAATTACCACAACTGAACCCATAGAGGACAACAAAGACTGAAAGACCCTGAAAGACCCCACCTAAAACTGTAACTGCCTGGGACGGCTGGCCCCAATACCAGGAAAGTGGGCCAGGACAGAAAGTCCCGTATCAGAAAGAACCAGAGAGAGGGAAAGTCCCGTATCAGATCTGGCAGTAGCCACGAACCGCGCCTTTTGAAATCCCCG
>VMDO01029888.1:6864-22175 GCA_007922755.1 Pedetes capensis | reverse complement strand
TTAGTACCTGGATGGGAGACTGCCTGGGAACACCAGAAGCTGTAGGCTTGGGAGAAGGACCTGGCAACCCCCTCCCAAAAATCAATCTGCCATTGAAAACCCTATGAACAGCAGAGAAGCACTGACAATAGTGTTTCCCCTGTTGTACAGAGGGTCGCTATGAGTCGGATACCGACTCGACGGCACCTAACAACAACAAAAGGAACAAATAGAATATTATGTATAAAAGCACTTTACTTTTATGGTTGCTTATTTTCTTTTGACTTTTCAGTTTTTGGTTTTGTTTTTTCTTTTTTCTTTTTGTTTTTGTTTTGTTTTGTTTTGTTTTTGAGACAGGGTCTCATTGTGTAGTCCAGGCTGTCCTGGATCTTGCTATGAAGTCCAGGCTGGCCTTGAACTCATGATCTTCTTGCCTCAGCCTTCTGAGTGCTGGGATTACAGGCCTATACCACTATGCCTGGCTTAGAAGAACTTTGGTAACTTCAAAAATACTTAAGAATGCAAACTAAGTAACTGTTTTATGTAGTTTAAATCTTATGGACCACTAGTTCCTCATTTTGGAAGAAGGACCTGGCAACCCCCTCCCAAAAATCAATCTGCCATTGAAAACCCTGTGAACAGCAAAGAAGCACTGACAATAGTGTTTCCCCTCCTGTACAGAGGGTTGCTATGAGTCGGATACCGACTCGACGGCACCTAACAACAACAAGTTCCTCATTTGTACATAACAAATCTGGACTAGGTGATGGCCACAGGTCCTCTTCTGCCTTTGGATTCTCTGATGCAAACATGATCAGTACTCTACCTTAAAAGTCCCCAAACTGCAGTCTCTCTTATGTTACCTTCATGACGTTTTCCTGCACTATTGTTTACCTACAATTTTTTCTTTACACCAATTGTTTTTACTCAGTCTTGTCCTATGCTTCCATAAAATGACAAGTGTGATATAGTGATAACATTTTTCTAATGAACATTATAATACAGAACTTAAAATTAAAGTTGTGTGTCCTTGTACCACTGAAAATCATCTCATAAATACCTATCATTTTATCTCCCACAGTTCTAGTTCATTTTTAAACAGCAACTTCACAATAAAAGCTCCAAGTCTAACATGTGCATCAATTCAATAAGCTACTAAGTAGTCCCAAAACAACAAAGAACAAAACCACTGAGCACAGACAGGAAGCCTGAGAATTTTTACCTGTCAGACTTCATCAATTTCACAACTCATTACTAAGATAAAGCAGCCTTCATACCCCTCAAATCAAAAAGTTTCTAATATAAATGAACAGAAAAATAGCCACCACAAGTAACTGTTAAACAGTGAATCCTACGAGAAAGCCTAAATATGCTCCTTCAGGTGGGAGCTAGGGAAAAAAGACAAAAGGAGGGAGAGAGCAAAGCTATAAGGCCTTACCTACTTCACTCAAAGCAGCTCTACCTTCTTCTGTTTCATATGCTTAAGTTTCAGCACAGGACTCCACAGCACAGGACTCTAATTTTGAACTCTACGATAAGTAGATGAGATGCATTCTCCCTTTCTACTGCAAAGTTCAAAATGGGATTCCCTTGAAATATATATTATAAGAAACGAATGATCATAGATGAACCTGAAAAGAGGAACTGGCTATGGTTCTTATCAGTGCGTACTTGATTTTCTTAGAAAACAGTCCTCCAAGAAAATCAGAATAACATAGGCAAGAGGGAACCTTACCTCATGTGTACAAGCAGAAATGTGAGGAAAATCAGAAGCCAACGCTTTATTCTTTCTAAAGAAAAGGAAACCAAATGATAAAATAAAAATGACAAAGGAAAGTGATCTTACCTGATTTCGTTCTCTTTTCCCAGCTGATGGTAACCAGAAACTAAAGAAAGAGAACAACAGAAAAGAAAGAAATAAAAAGTAGCAGGAAAATGACAGAAAGAAGATAAAAAGATGAAATAATGAAGTAAAGACAAAGAAGGAAATAGGAAAGATGCAAATGAAGGAAGAAAGGAGAAAAATATTAACTGTGTGAACTTTTTGGCTGGAAGTAACTTTTCAAAGGAAAAGCCCTTGCAATGTGATGTAAATGGCCCTTGCAATGTGATGTAAATGACTGGATAGACTAGAATAAACTCAAGTTTACAGAGTAACACCAACGCATGTTTAGCTGTGTATCACAAGAGGACTCTAACTCCACAACAGCATAAACCACACACACATCTTGCCTATTTTATAAATTAAAAGTGAGACTGGGCTGATGTGTACAAGATCATAACTAAGTATTGACCATGATGTGTGAGGGACAAAAGACAGGGTGATAATTTTTGTAACTCATAAAGTCCTTTGACATGTGTACATTTACTCAACAGATATGTTAGGTTTTATCAGTGAGGACTCAGTGTCCCAGTATGACAGTTGTTGAGGCTGTAATCACACAGCAGAACCAACCATGGAGGGGATGAGGCTGTCACAAGAGAGGGCAGGAAATTCTTCTATAGGACATATAGGCATCCATTGTACTAGTCATGATAATTAGGACAAAAAGAGATTTCTCTACAAAGATGTCTAAAACTGGGGAAATAATATAGAACAGGTGTAATCACTCTTTTTGTATAACAAAAATTTAAGGGAGAAAAACTAATTTAAAATATACTACCCTTATTGGTGGCTACTAATGTAGCGTCTAGAGATAAAAATTTTAAAAATTAGTCTAGAAAGGAAAACGAAATGCCATTAAGATGTTAGCCATCTTAACCATTATGAAGTACTAATCTTTAAGATCATTTTCAGCTTTGAAGCCAATTTCTAGGTTGTTCCAGAAAACTCCCCTCTGGCTCCTTCTCCAAGGAACAGGTTAGGACAGCCAGCAATATTTAAGCACTTACTCTTTCTGCCGGGAGTCACTGATGATATGGTTTATCCTCTCAGTACCCGGAGTGCTTATGCTGGTCTCCTAAAAAGACAACAAGAGTCTCATCCAATCAAAGAAGCAAATATGTATGGTACAATCTGCCACTAAGCTCTACTTTCCCATAATTGTGCCAGCTGAGCCAACCTCAAATGCACATGTCAAATACCAATGTCTTTTTATGGGACTCTATCTTAAAAGTATTCCATATTGCCAGGCATAGTGGCACACACTTGTAATCCTAGCACTCAGGAGGCTGAGGAAGGAGGATTTTGAGTTCTAGGCCAGAAAGGGCTACACAGAAAGACCCTGTCTCAAAAAAGTAAAAAGAAGAAAAAAGAAAAAAATAGTATTACATGTTATCTCTTATTATCCTAATAATCTAAAAAAGTCATTAAGAACATTGTTTTTGTATACAGTATTTTTAAATTCACATTTACCTTTTAATTGATACATAAAAGCATAAAAATTGCTGGGCACGGTGGCATACACATGTAATCCCAGTGACTCGGAAGGCAGAGGCAGGAGGATCGCAAGTTCGAGATCAGGGGCAGTCTGCATAATTTAGCAAGACCCTGTCTCAAAAAGTAAAAATAAGGGCTGGAGGTGCAATTCAGTGGTACAGCACTTGCAAAGTATGCAAGTGGGAGGCCCTGGGTTCAACCCCCACTACTGAAAAAAAGAAAAAAAAAGCATAAAAATTGTATTAGTGGAGTACCCTGTGATGTTTCAGTATGTATATACATCATGTACTGTTTAAATTAGGTTAAATCTATCTATCTCCTCAAACATTTATCAATTCTTTATATACAGGGTATTTTAATATAGTGAATAATACTTCCTGGAGTTACTAAAATATAAAGAAACAAAAACACTTTTCCAGAAAACTCAACCTCAGCCAATTTTTTTTTTCTTTTGAGACAGGGTCTCACTATATAGCCCAGGCTGGCTGGAACTTGCAATCCCCTCCCTCAACCTCCCAAGTACTGGGATTACAGGTGTGTACTGCCACACCCAGAAATAGCATCTAATTTTTAACAGACCAGCACCCCAAGCTCTGTCAGCTATGTGGCTATAGCCCAATAACCTTAATACTGGGACAATGACTGAATCCTTACTGATGAAACCTAAATAACTGCTGAATAAATGTACATGTCACAGGATTCTTGTGACTTACAAAAATTATCACCTTGTAATTCTGCCCCTTCAACATCATCGCAAAGTAAAAATAAAAGCTCATATAAATTAATTTGTAAATTCAGTGTTTTCTAGATTGCAATGTGAAAGCTTAACCATAACACCATAGGCAATTCAGAAACTAATCATCTCCAAAAAATTAGAAAGTGGCAGAAGGCACTCACCCTTCATTTAACTTAAGCACATTTATAATGAATATCTATCACAGTACCTGGGAAAGCACACTAGCCCATATATGAATAAGAGATACACACATATGAGTAAATGCTAAGATGATAGAACATAAGTCACCAACATGAATGTCAAGAATGTCAAGCCTGTTACTCAAACACATTTGTTTTTACACAAAGCTTACTATCTGTTCATCTATGTGTATAGATTAGCCTAAACATTAGGATACACATTTTAGCAGAATTGCTGGCTATAGGAAATTAATTTGAGATCTGTTTCTGGATAAGAGTGGAACTCAATGAAAAGGGTTCATATATTGTATTCTTCATAGTCCTCATCCCCTATGGCTACGCCTTCTGGTTACAGACACAGAATGATACGGAGGCCAAGAAAAAAGATGGGTGAAAAATGAGCTATTTGTTACAGCAGAAAAATTATTAACTTAAAATGCCGTAATGTTTAAATTTACAGTTTATTACTGTGTAAATTACAAGCAGTACTTTGCGTAATTAGCAGCTCACTGGCAGGGAGCTGTGAATGAAACTCATTATTTATGATTACAATTTAGAAAGAGAGAAGAGAGATGGGGGAGGGGGGAAAGAGGAGCAGAGCAATGACCTCTGCTAGAAATGACAAATATCCCTTTAAGGTGATGAAGATGAATTAAACAAGTAAATATTATCCCATTCATTTGAAATCATTAGAGGCACATCCAGTAGGTCCTACATTCCTTCCAGGCAAGTTAAAGGGAGGCTTCAAGATGAACTGGCTCAATTCCACAGAAGTGGAAGGCACTTATTTTATATGAGCTGAAAGAAAATAAGGCAGACAGTAGGGAGACAATTATTCAGCCTAGCTAATAAAGGTAAAAAGTAAAACCATCTCTTCATTCCCCACTCCCAACCCTCTGCCTTCCTCACCTCTATGGCTATACACCATTCCACTAGCTGTCATATTAACAGTAAGCTCCCAGAAAAGCAAAATCAGCACTTCATTGTCTGTAAACTGACTGATCCAAAAGGAAAAAGGTAACATTCTTCCAATGTCCAAATGTCTTTCTACTTAAAGATTTGAATTGGAATTTAAAGAAAAGAAATAAGAATCCAGAAAATAGTTCCCTGAGCAGACTATAAATCAGTAGCCCCTTAAGGGGAGCCAGACAGGGGCTCACCACTGTAGAGCTGGCTTGGCATAAAGCCTGCCCTGTTGTAGGCATTTTGAATGCTTACCAACTAAACAAGTACATCAGTGCACCCAGGTGTCTCTCTATTCCTTATTCTTTGCCCCCACTATCTTCCCTGACTATGAGCCCATCTTAGCCTATTTCACAATCTCAAAGCTAGAGGAAAAAACCAAATTAAAATAATTACTTAAAAAAGAATAAAGTAGCCCTGGATTTGAATCTCTATTCTGCCACTTCGATCCAGGAAACATCAGATTTCTTTATTTTCTTCATTTGTGGGATTGTCACCTTCTGAGTGGGAGAATTCAATGAGTTGAGAGCCTAGCACAGTTCTCAGCAAGGGCCCCTTCATGGCCAAAGAGGCACTACTGCAATTCAATAATAAAGGAGATTTTTTTCCAGGTAAGTTTTATTCCCCCATGAATTCTAGGATAAAAAGTCCAAAGTTAGAATACACCAAAGACATTTCTGAATTCAGGAGGATATTTTAACTTATTCAGTAATAATACAGGATTAATCACTGAAAGTACAGAAGAAAAAGATCAAACCTGCTTGCTTATTTATTTATTTATTTTTGTGGTACTGGGGCATTGAATCCAGGCCCTTGCAGTGTTGTACCGCCAGCCCATTTTTCACTTTTTTAAAATTTTGAGACAGGATCTTGCTAAATTACGTAAGCTGCTTTGGTTTTGAACTTGTGATCCCCTGCCTCAGCCTCCCAAGTCTATGGGATTACAGGAATGCACCACAGGACCCTGCCCAGGCCTATATACTTATACACAATAGAGGATGCAATTATAGTGTTTGTTCTCTTAGAACTTCTATGTGTAACTAAGTTTTTGTGTTTTATGTGTGTATCAACTCATATCCTACATAATATTCATACTTGTAAACTCATAAAACATTCCGGTTGGCTTCATTAACTCCAGAGAGTTCTGTGGCACCCTGAATTATCAATAGGGCACATTTATCCCATAGGGAATACCACCCTCCCCAGTGCCTAAAAACCATGAGAGCTGTCACCTTCCCCACCAGCCTTCTTCGCCCCTTTCTAAGGCATCGAGCTGCAGCTCCTGGCAGACGATTCAAGCGAGCATGGTATCCTAAAGAAAGAAGTAAGGCTTTAGTTACTGAACACAGAAAATCCATAAACAGCTGGGCATAGTGGTACATGCTGGCAATCCTAGCACTGAAGAAGCTGAGGCAGGAGGATCATAAACTTGAGATTAGCCTGGGATACACAGCGAGATTCTATCTAAAAAAAAAAAAGGAAAGAAAGAAAAGAAAAGGAAATCAAATCCATAAGCAGTGAGATGTTTCTAGTACATGAGAACTCTGATCCCTAGAATCTTCACAAGGCTATTTGCCAAGGACATACTGTTCCCATACCTTTGTCACTAGCAGTATGATCTTAAGCATGCTGTTCACCTTTTACCTAGGCATCCTCATTTATAAAAGGGAATAGTCACTTGCTTAGTCCTACTTTCCAGGGCTGTTCTGAAGACCCAATACAATAGCACATGAAAGGTACTTTATAATAAACAGCAAGCATTATACAAATATAGGTTGTTAGGAATTGTCAAATCGTGTCCAACTCATATCAACCCTCCTAGGGTTTTCAATGGCTGATTGTTTGGGGATTGTTTCAGGAGTAGGTTGCCACATTCTTCTCCCATATTTGTGGTGCTGGAGATTGAAGCAAGGGCCTTAGAGAATGCAGACTGGCACTCTACCAACTGAGCTAAACTCCAGCCACATACAAATACAAGGTATCATTAATTTATTTTAAATTAAATGCTAATTACTAACTCAAAAACATTCTAACTCATGAAATAAGTGAAAACAGAATGCAGAGTACAACATCATTTTTCTAACTTCTGTATGTGTTCCACACAAAGAACTGGAAAAATAAGCACAAAAATTGTATCAATGACAGGATCTCTGGATCTGAAGTTCCATACTACTTGAAGTTTCTTCTTGCTGTTCTTGCTTTTCTGCATCTATTTTTACTTTTATTTAATTTTAATTTTATTATTATTTTTACTTTTTGGAGATAGGATCTCATTGTGTAGCCCAGGCTGGCCTGGAACTCTCTATGTAGACCAGGCTGGCCTCAAACTTACAACAATCCTCCTACCTCAGGCTCACAAGTGCTGCGATTACAGGTGGGCACTATCACACCTAGTTCTTATGTGTCTACTTCAATTAGTCTATAAAGAACTTAGAGAAATATTCGTTTAATATTTGGTAAAAGTTACTAAGATAACAGTATGTCTCAGCCAGGCAGCGGTCTTTACCAAGAACCAACTGCTCTGAGAAGGCCTATCAAACGCGCAAATTCATCAAAATAAAATCCTACATAATAGGATTTTGCTTATTGCTCTAGCTGTAGTTCTGATCACCTACAATACTCATCAATACTTGGTAACTGATTAACTAGCTGATTATTGATTACTGGAAATCCTAGTTTGGTTTTTTTGGTTTTGTTTTGTTTTGGCAGTACTTGGGGATTGAACCCAGGACCTCACACATACTTTGCAAGTGCTCTACCACTAGGCTATACCCCCAGACAGACCATTTTATCTTTTTATCTTTTGAGTGAGGGTCTTACTAAGTTACACAGGCTGCCTCTGGCCTCAAACTTGCAATCCCCCTACCTCTACCTCTCCAGTCACTATAATAACAGGTGTGTGCCACCATGCTCAGCTAGAATTATTAATTTACAGAGCTAAAGAAACCTATCAAAATAGTCTTGCTCAGTGTTACATATCTTAAGCAATGACCCTGACAGCTTAAGGAAATGAAGTGACTTGGTCACAACCATACAGCTAATAGGCAGCACCTAAGAATACTACCACATTTCCTTCTCCCTGTCCCAGGCTCTTTCTAATCCACTTGCTACTTTACAACTGGAAGCAAAAGGAAAGGACATACATTTGTGTTAAAGTAAGCAGTAATGGGTTCATTAAAATAAAAATATCTAAAATAAATTTCAAATCATCCACTTGAAAATATCCTTCTACCTTGTATGTGAATGGTCTTACTAAAATCTATTCCTTCCCAATAGCCAATTTTTTGGGCTATCAATGAACACTTAATAACCCATCAGCTTTACAGCAGAATAAACAGTTGGGATATGACGCAAGGTTTCCTAAAGCTGGCATGATTTGGCAATGGCAAGTCACAGGAATGCTCTGCAAATATATCTGAGTCTCCAGTGGTTGACTCAGCCAGGAAAAGAGAGAATCTTGAGATTAAAACCTCGCCCTTGCAACCTCTAGAGAATCCCTGGGCTCACTTCACAATTCAGATAGTAATGCGTGCTTAGAAGATAAGTATGCTTGAGTACAGGGTGATGATTCTTCCCAAACAGAACCATAAATACCCAAACTATATTTTAGTCTCCTCCACACTCACCTCTTTGAGCTGGCCGAGAAGGCAAAAGGAATGTGGAATCTGCAAGTTTATCCAGCCCCGAGTCCATTCTTTCGACTTCAGTGCAGTGATCAGGAGCCCACTTGGGCAGAAGATTAGGAACAGTGAAACCTGGGACACATTCTCCTTCATAGAACCAGTCACTCTGCTCATCATCCCCTAAAGCAAAGAGACCAGATCATAAGCTGGAATTTAAACATGTACTAAGAAAAAGCAACTAAAAGGGTAATTTCTCGGTGCTATAGTTTTCATTATATTTTTAAATAAACTAAAGTACCAAAACTTGTTCTAGTACTTCTTGAGACACATTATGATGAAAACTGCAACATCAAATTAGGACTGTTACAAGTCCTACACTAACTCCAACTTACAATGAGGCGACTAACACCCAGAGAAGTCAAGGTTAAATTAATAAATAAAGCCAGAATTTGAACCAAAAGTTTGATTAACAAAGCTTGAGGTCACTTAAAAACAAAAAAACAAGAAACCTGCCTTCTTACCATTCTTCATTGTATACATAAACACTTAGGGGTGCAAAGTCATAATATTTCTTCAATTCAAAACTAGTCATTGTTCCTGAGGTATTTTTTCACTATATTTGCATTTCTCATAATAGGTAAATAAAGCACATTATTTCCATACTTAAGTTTTTTTTTCCTTGGTGTCTCATTAATGGGACAGAAAATCACTTCAACACCAATAATCTAAGCTACCAAGAAAAAACTAACCACAGGAAAAAAGAATACAATTTCCTAAGGCTTTTCAAGAGGTTTTGCCCAAGGCCACATTATTCATTAATGGCACAGTCACAACTAGACTCATGTATCTAGACTCTTGGTTCAAACTTCTTTCTTCTGGCTATAATGACAACATCTCAGTTTCCACTAGAGTATATTCCTGCCTTCAAAATAGGTAAGAATGAGATAGGTAACTTATCATGTCTGCTATATCATTCCGTTTTCAAAATTGCAAGGATGAAAGACTTACTACAATAACATGGCCTAAGGAGTTCATAGTGCATTCATTATCTAATGTATATTGGATCCCAGAGAAGCTGCTCAGGACATGCCAACCACATGAAGCTATTAACAATTAGGATAAGGATAACTCTTAAATCAATGTGGAAATCTCCAAAAGGGACAAAGAAAGCTACAATCTGGTGAATAGCAGCAGATATTATCACTAAAGAGTTCACTCAAAGTATTCCATTATAAACACACACTACACACAGTTGTCGCTATAAAACAATGGTTCTCAACCTTTAGCATGTATCGGAAGTTAAAAGTGGAGGTGGGGGACAAGACACACCCCCAACACGGGCAGACTGCTAGGCCCTACCTCCTAATGTTTCTGATTTGAGTTTGGACAGGGCCAAAAGCTTGCATTTCTCACAAGTTCCCTAGCTAAGCTGGTCTGGGTACCATGTTTTAAGAACCACTCAAGTATACAGATGTACTAAAAACAAGCATTAGTGAACAATGACTAGTAGTCTCTCTGCACTTCATTATGTTAATTCTTTTCTTATCCAGAAGCATACCTTAGGACATTTACTGAAATGGACTATTTTGTTAGATCATGTTTTCTGATGACAAATGATAAACTAGAAAGAGATCTTTTGGTTTTCAAGTATTCACTTCCAATTTCCACTAATACAAAAAGGACTCACTGAACTAAAAAGAACCTTGAGAGCAGAACCAGTAGTCTTCGACATGGGTTCACTAGAATGCCTGATAAAGGAGCTCCATAAAGGAGCGCTGACAGGAAGTAAGAAGAGCATGAGTAGAGCAGGCTCCTGACCTCCAGCTCTTCCAGAATCTTGCTTTAACCAAATTGATTCAGTTGGCTTTTTTTTCTTTTTTTTTTTTTTTTGGAGACAAGGTCTTGCTGTGTAGCCCAAGATGGCCTAAAAGCCAGGCTAGCTTCACACTCAAAATGATCCTCCTATCTCAGCCTCCCAAGTGCTAGGAATACAGATGTGCGCCACCACATCAGCTGGTTCAGTTGTTTTATAATTTGAGAACCTACATGCAATTTTGTTTGGGGAAGAAAAAGGAGAGTGTTCTACCTATTTAGGTTTTTCAATAAGTATTTATTAGGAGTTCATTATATGCCAAGTAATATCTTAGGTAGGGCTGGGATTTAGCTCAGGTGTAGAGTGCTGTGCTGCAGTCTCTGAGGTCCTGAGTTCAATTCCCAGCACAGCAAAAATGGGAGAAAGACCTGGCAATCCACTCCCAAGGCAATCCTGAAACAGTCAGCCATTGAAAACCCTATGAGGGTCGCTATGAGTCGGATACCAACTCGATGGCACCTAAAAACAACAACAATATCTTAGGTATACAGTGGCAAGTAATATAAGCTTCAAGGGAAAACAGAACAATAACAATATGGTTAAATCATAAAGCAGTAAGTACAAAAGGAACCACAAGAGCACAAAAAAATAGTAAGTCAGAATCCCTTCAGGAAAACATACATTAAATGGGATACTTAAGGACATTTTTTGTTTCAGTACTGGGGGTTGAACCAAGAGCCTTGCACATGCTACACAAATGCTCCACCACTGAGCTGCACCCCAGTTCTTTTTTTATTTTTTGTTTTGAGACAAGGTCTCAATATGTTATGCAGACTGCCTCTGGCCTCAAACTCATGATCTTCCTGCCTCCATCTCTCCATCCGCTGGGATTATAAACAGGCACAGAGGTGCCCAACTAGAGAACATTTCAATGAAGTGATTATTTATAAAGGTGTAGGTGTGTGGACAAGGAAACAGCACAGCAGGGACTTTTTACCATTACAATACCTGGAGCAGCAAGAGAAAGAATGGTTAAGAGAAGGAACTACAGTTATAAGTGAAAGCTGCCAAACAGAAGTAGTGCTCTTCAGCACTACAACAGAAAAGGAGCCACAGAAAACTATAACCCAATGTAGCAGCCTACATTATCATTCCCAGGTCCTCACCATCTCCCTATAATAGAATGCTCCACATCCTTTGCCCTTTCCCACTAGGTTCCACACTGTTTTCCCCTCTAGGCACAGCATGCTGCTAACATTCGACTAGGTCATATGACCTGCTGTAAGTAGCAGAACTTTAGTAGATGTGATTTAAGCAAAGGCCTTAAAAGGTACACATGGTCTAGGTTGGATACTTAGCATTTATGCTCTCTGCCATGAGAAGTCCATGCTGCATCCAGCCATTGCTTCATTAGCTTAAATAAAACACAATAAGCAGGTGCAACTTGAAGCCTAGAGACCAGCTGAGCCAAGACAAGATCAGCTGAACTACAGCCAACCCACAGCCCCACAGCAAGAAATAAATATGGTAAACCACTAATACTTGGAGGCCATTAAGCAACATTATCACAATAAAAACTTGCTTAATACAACCAATCTCACTCATCTCTCTCCAATCTTTTGCTGATGCTTTCTTTTGGCCAAACCCAACAAGAAACTGAGAGCAAGAGAGCCCACTGATGTCTATAAACATGACCTGGTCAGGCAAAAAGAAAACTGTGTCGTGGAGGATGACCAGTCATTCAAACAAAGGTAAGGATGAGTTTTCAGACAGAGACCTGCATAAATGAAGACACAGAAGCAGGAAATAACAGAGCTCTGTGCTGAGAACTCTTGGCATCTAGATATCATCAGAACATGTAAAGGTAAGACAGAGAAAAAGAGGAGAGCCAGAGCTACAGAATGTTCTATAATTTTTCGTGATAAATCAAGCAATCTGTCTTACTGGAAAGACTTTCCAAAGACCCCAAAACTTAATCTGCTACAATAGGTCCACACTTTATTATACCTCCATATAATTAAGCATCATAATTTAAAAGGTACATTATACTACTACATAGCACTGTAGCAAAAGCAAAGAAAATGGACAAATATTAGTAACTCTGAAGAGCATGCACCATATCATTCATAGAAGACAACCAGGCTTTCTTGATATGAGATAATAGAATCAAGACCCTAGCTAGAAGCCAGACGTGGTGGTACATGTCTGTAATCCCAGCACTCAGGAGGCTGAGACAGGAAGATCACAAGTTTGAGGTTAGTCTGGGCTATACGCCAAGACTCTGTCTCAAAAAAGAAATAAATAAACATAACACCAAAACACCAAACAACAAAAAAGACCCTCACGAGAGTCCACCTGTACAGACAGTCTTTAGTGACATTCTCTTCCCTAAAATCAAAGAGAAAGAAATGTACTCACAACCACCTCCATTATGGTAGGAATCTCCACAACTCTGTGGGGGAAGAAACTACCTCCATGCTCACAATACTGAGGTGTAGATGAGATGTCCACCCCTAGTCTCTTTCCAAAACTCAGGATGTAGATGCCTGAGTTACCAGGGAACCTAACAGAACATGTAGACATGTAGCTACTCTGCCTCTGCCCTTTAATCACTTAATCCATGAACAGAAATTACTGGATTTCAGAGCTAGAAGGGACTGTACATGTCAACAAATTCCTTATGTAGTTTCAGAAAACTATAATCCAAAAAGGCTACATGAAATTCTTATTGTTGCACAAGTAGTACGGCCCTGTGCAAGCCCAGAAGACAAGAATTTTGTGAAATGTGCTTACACACACCAATGCAAAGTTTCAATTTACTACTTAGGTAGTAAAAATTAAGAATTGGTAATTAACATACATATACCTTATTCACAGGACTCTACAACTAATCTTTAGGAGCTTTAAGTTAAGAAAGAAAATATTTTACATAATATATTTATCCAGAACACTATAATCACTTACAAATAAGGTAAAATTCTCCCTCAGTAAAAATAAAAATATCTCATCAAAAACGAGAGAAATGCATGAAGATACTTCTTGGTTCTAATAAAAATGAACCTCCTTAGACCAGTGAGTTTCAAAACCTGAACTATTATATTGAGAATCACTTCAGGTACTTTGTGGAAAAATGCAGATTTCAGAGGCCAACTCCAGATCTGCCTGATTCTTGGGAGCTGAGGAATTTGTAGTTTTAACAATTCCCCAATTGGCTTTCACATACCCTTAAGTTTGAGAACCACAGCCATAGACAGCTATCATATTCTCAGTGAGTCACTCCTATAGTCAGTGGAACCAATGACAACCAATGTCCCAAAGCTAATATCTAGATTACCTTGCCGTCCTTCATCATTGGTAAAGAGCCCAGTGTCACTGCTGCTACACACACTGCTGGTTTCACTGAAAAAAAAAATGTAAGGCATAAGAGAACTCATCAACTCCAGTCCAAAATTACTGTATATGCTTCTGATTTTTAAATGGAACCATTCTAAACTTCCCTAATTTCACTCCAGTCAATTAGCCAATCTGGAATGTAAATTTCACAGAGAAGCTACAGGTAAAGTTTATTTACACCCAAACAAAAGAAATGTAAAAAAACAATAATACAACTTTTACTTATATCTCAAAGTACTTTTAAAACATCTGAAGTTACTCCGATGGTTTGTTGTTGTTGTTCGGTGCCACTGAGTTGGGTCCCACTCATAGCAACCTTCATGGGGTCTTCAATGGCCAATTGTTTCAGGATTGTTTTGGGGAGTGGATTGCTATATCCTTTACCCATTTTTGCAGTGCTGAGGATCAAATCCAGGTCCTCAGGAAGTGCAGAGGCACACTCTACCAACTGAGCTGAACCCCAGCCCCTCCATTAGTTTAGGATCAAAAAATATTAAAGCTCATACAAGTAATCTCAACCGCATTTCGTATATTAAATAATACAAATTTACAAATTCACCAAGTCATTTTTTAAATATTGCCAACAGTTTCAAATGAAGCTATACTACTTTAAGACATCTAGCTCCTCTTAAATTTTATCCTACTTACAAAACAGCAAACAAAAATCCACGAACAGAAAAAAAATAATATAGCAAAAAATTACAGCTTCCAAAATATAACATATTCCTTGATATCAAGCAGATACACAAAATTCACTTTGGAAAAAAAGGAATTAAGGTTAAAAACTAAAATATAAAAACAAACTCCATTTGGACTCACTGAAATAAAACTTTTGTCCTAATAACTGATTCTGTTGCTTCTTGTGCTGTTTTCTTCCACTTAATCTTCACTGAATTTGATTTATATGGTTCAAGAAAATTTTTTTCTTATCTACAATATTAGCTATTTCCTTGACTGGGTGTACTTTCTTCCAAGACAGTCATTTTCTTTTTTCATCTACTCTAGAAGATGGAAGAAATCAAAGCAAGGAAAAAGCATTTTCTAGTTGAGCATAGTGGCACATACCTGTCATTTAGTGATTTGGGAGGTGGGAGCAGGAAGGTTCCAAGTTTGAGGCCAGATGCATCCTTTATAACTTAGGGAGACCTTGTCTCAAAATAAAATGTAAAAAATGGGCTGAGGAGGCGCCAGGCACAGTGGCACATGCCTGTAATCCCAGCGGCTCAGGAGGTGGAGGCAGGAGGAT
>VMDO01029887.1:0-22055 GCA_007922755.1 Pedetes capensis | reverse complement strand
GGAGGAGGGGAGTGGGAGGGGGAGGGGGAGGGGGAGGAGAGAAGGAAGAGAAGGGGAGGAGGAGAAGAGGAGGTGGAGATGAGGAGGAGGTGGAGGAGAGATGGAGGAGAAGGGGAGAGGAGGTTTGAATGTTGTTGTTATTAGATGCCTTCAAGTCGGTATCCAACTCATAGGACCCTCATAGGGTTTTCAATGGCAGATTGTTTTGGAATTGACTTGGGAGTGGATTGTCAGGTCCTTCTCCCACTTTTGCGGTGCTGGGAATTGAACTCAGGATCTCAGAGACTGCAGCGCAGCGCTCTACCAACTAAGCTAAACCCCAGCCCCACCCCTTTTTTCCGGCACTGGGGGTTGAACCCAGGGCCTTGTGCTTGCATGATCTGCAAGTGCTGGACCACTGAGCTGCACCCTCAGCCCAGTTTTTTACTTTTTGAGGCAGGATCTCACTAAGTTACGCACACTGCGTCTGGTCTCGAACTTGCGATCCTCCTGCCTCCGCCTCCCAAGCCCCTGGGATTACAGGTGTGCGCCACCGCGCCCAGCAAGGTTTGAATATCCCCTCCAATTATCAAACTTCCTTCCAATATTATCCATCTCCTAAAGATTCCACTGCTTCCCAACAGTGCCACAAACTGGCTACTAAGCCTTCAAAACATGGCCTTTGGTAGACTTATAAGATCAAAACCACAATATCTACTGACTAAAAACATGACAAATGGCATTTCTGGCAGCTTCATCATAATATTCATGAATAATGCTCATACAAAGCCACACTGCTACTGTTTGGAACAAGAAAAAGCACAGCAACAAGTCAGAGACCCCTCCCCCCAAAGTAGGAACATTCCTCCAGTGACTAGTGGGATAGACTGATTCCATTACCCTGAGAAGTCCAGTTAGAATATTAATCCTCCCACCCCTTAGAGCAAATGTACTAAGAAATTCTATTATCAAAAATCCCCTTCCTTGACAGCATGCAACGAGATTCCACACAGTTTCTCTTCCTCAATCCATACTCAGAATAATCAGACAGGACTCTGTCTCACATAGGAAGCCCACTCTTCCTCCTGTGTTTAGATGTCACGATTTCCCTGTGTTATGTTCTCACCTGTGTCAGAAAGCTTGTTAAACTTTACATGAAAATAAATGTAATTAATGAAACGTACTACATTTTATATATGAAAAATGAACAGAGAGTTCTCATTAAAAAATTATAGAGATCTACCTGAACTATAAACAGAAGTAAATTTCCTCAAAAGAATTTATTAGTATAGAGCCTGCTGGAGCCCATTCACCGCAGCTGCAGTAGAAGGATGGGAGGTAGTTGGCCAGGAGAAGGGGTGCAGATGGCACAAGGGAGAATAGTGGGGGGATGCCAGGATATAAGGCAAAGATGTGAGGCATGAGAGCACAATGCTGAGAGGGAGATCCCAGGGTGGGAGCAGCTGGTTGCACCAGCTCAGGACCAGCCTCACTTTGCCAGGGCTGCCAGCAGATGCACATTGCAGTCAGATCCTCAGAATCCTTGAGAGTGCAAGAGATAACACAGAGATACACATCTAGGGGAGCTAGAAGGAAGAACTTTTTCAAATATGAATGATATCTGTGCTACAGGGTCCTGAGCAGTCATGCCCCTCCTGAGCAATGGGTGCAGCATTAGAAGGAATCTTTATGATAGTATTACTTCCTACCCTTGCTGAAGAGTTTGACCAAAGTTGCTCTCAGCTGTTGACATCATACTGAGAAAAGAATGATTTCAGAAATCAGAGAGATATTTGGGAGGCACTTAGCCCAGTGGCTTGAACTGCATTTAAAATATTTATTTCTGAGGAGATATCCATCTACAATCAATAGAGAGAGGCTTCTGAAGAAACCAGTCCTGATGACATCTAGATTTTAGACTTCTGGCCTACAGAGTTTGTACTGTTTTTCCCAGGAAAGCTTACCTGATGAAGAGAGATGTTTAAGCCATTCTTCAGATTTCCAGGGACCCAGTTAAGATCGCAGTTTGAAAGCAGCCACACTTTGACCAGAGAAGAAGAAAGAGTTAGGGTCAAGTTATAAAGATCTCTACTAAGATTGGGGAAATAGTGGAAAGCAGACTTAACCAGTGGAAAATGGACTATGCTATGATACCAGATTAAACGTAGAAAATTTAACTAGGAGGAGTTAGGACACAGAGCTTGACAGACATGAAACAAAAACTCCACCGTAAAGGACTTGGAGCTAATTCAGAGACCAGACTGCTTCAGCTGAGATGGTGAGTAGCTCCCATGTGAGCTTTCAGCAAGAGGTGCTGAGGGGAACAAGTCAGGAGGTGCAGAGGAGCCTTCTCAATGGAAAAATACAGACACCCATGCAGGTAATGAGGAGTCCCATGAAAGGGAGTGCAGATGAAAGTCCGAGGCTGACCTCTAAATGAGGTCTAAATGAAAGGCAGTGCAGTGAAAATCCAAGGCAGACCTCTAAATGAAAGCTGTGGAAGCATGCAGCCAAAGCTCCTGGTGGAGTAGCCAAGCTGAGTAAGCAGGCATAGTGAGACAAAGGGGTGCCTCATTTCCACCCTCCTCCCTGCAACAGTCCAGGGAAATCAAGGAGTCATGGTCATAAGGTAAGTGGGATATTGCCCACTTAAATAAAGAAACCCAGAGCCTAGCCATGGCTACCCCGAGAAGAGGGCCAAGATTGCATGCACTGCAGCACTGAGAATCTCCCTGTGGCCATAGGGAGCACTCTGGGTTGGGAGCATTGGCCATTTAAATAAATAATATCTGAGGCAAACTGCCAGTGGACCTGAGAAGTTAGGGCTAATTAGCATATTCTAAAAACTTGAACAACCTAGAAGGCTTGTCTTTTGCTATGACACTGTGCAACAGTCCCAGAAGGAGCCTAGGGAACAGTGCATGCTTGTGCTGGGTAGTAAACCCCAAACACCCACAGCAAGGGCTGCAGAAAACACAAGCTAAGCTATTTATAGAATAGAAAAAATGAAAATGCACTTCCAAATTCATTCTGTGAAGCCAGTGTCACCTCAATACTGAAACCAGATAAGGACTCAACCATGAAAGAGAACTATAAATGAATTTCCCTGATGAACATTGTTGCAAAAATCCTCAATAAAATTTTGGCAAACTGAATTCAGCAACACATATAAAAGATCATACACCTAGTCAGGTGGGGTTCATCCCACAAATGCAAGGCTGGTTTAACATATGTAAATCAATTAATGTAATTCAACATATCAAGTGACTAGCAGACAGAAATTACATGATCATCTTAATTGTTGCTGAGAAAGGCTTTGACAAAGTCCAACATTCCTTCACGATAAAAATCCTAAAGAAATTAGGTTTAGAAAGAACTTATTTCAATACCATAAAGGTCATCTATGACCAAACTGTAGCCAACACCATATTAAGTGGGGAAAATTGAAATCAATTCCTCTAAGATCAGGAACGGGCTGAGATTTAGCTCAGTTGGTAGAGTGCTGCTCTGCAGTCTCTGAGGTCCCAAGTTTGAATCCCAGCACTGCAAAATGGGAGAAGGACGTGGCAAAAACCCACTCCCAAGGCAATCCCAAAACAATCTGCCATTGAAAACCCTATGAGGGTCGCTATGTGTTGGACACGACTCAACGGCACCTAACAACAACAACAACAAGATCAGGAACAAGACAAGGTTATCAACTCTCTTCTCTCTTATTCTGTATTGTGATTGAAGTTCTAGCCAGTGGTCATGAGGAGAGAGTTCTTGCTTCACTGGTGGTCAGACAGGGAGAGAGGTCTTGTCTAGTTGGTGGTCCCAGCAAGAAAAGGGGTGAGCTCCCGCAGTGCAACTCCTTATATAGCTCTCGGAATGGCCTGAGCCAATCAGCTTTGAGTCTAATTGTCCAATCAGGTTTGTGGGATTTGTGAAGTCCTTTGTACAAATGTCTAGTCAAGTTACTTTCTATTTCCCTAGGTTTTTAATTTACAAGCCAGATATTCAAAACGCCTTTTCCCAGTTTTGGGGTTTTTGCCAATTTTCTCCCAATTTCTCTCTACATTTCTGTATTTCATTTTTCCCAAAACCAGTAGTTGCCCTTGTCATTATATGTGCATACACACACACACACACACACACACACACACACACACACATATACATATATTTACCTATGGGCTGGGATTTAGCTCAGTTGATAGAGTGCTGTGCTGCAGTCCCTGAGGTCCTGAGTTCAATTTCCAGCACCACCACAAAAATGGGAGAAGGACCTGGCAATCCACTCCCAAGGCAATCCCAAAATAGTCAGCCATTGAAAACCCTATGAGGGTTGCTATGAGTCGGATACCGACTTGAGGGCACCTAACAACAACAACAACAACATATATACATATATGTATATATATATATATGTATATAAAAGATTATCTATACATACACATACATATATATATGATTTTATTGTGTTCCACATATTATTAACACACTTGAGACTTGTGGAAGATTCTAAGACTGTAATACTCATTGACTTAAGACGCTGTGTCAACCACTTGACCTATTTGAAATTCTTCACCAATAGAAAAAGTAAAATACTTATTAACAACTTGTCTTCAGTCAATTATTTTGACTTTGAGACATTATTCTCTATATTTCTCCCATTGCAAATTTGGGGTGGAAGATAATTAATACCACTACCCTGTGACTTATAAATTTATTGCTTAATCGTATCAAATGAGCTCATGTCACTCCACTTCCAAAGTCTCTGTTATTTTTTCCCATTAAAGTGCAATAGCAGCATATATGTTTTATGTTTTACAGATAAGATATTGAATATCCCTGCTGTAAAAAAAATTCCTATCTTGAAAATTGTACACTCTTTCAATTTGATGTGATCCCAAATTGGTATGAAAACTAAAACTGACATCTCATTGATATATGAAATAGACACAGATGGCTTCTAAAACAGCATTGTGTATTTCCATTTGGGGATTCCATTGCTTAGATCACTTTTATGAACAATTAAAAATGGGTCCGTGATGTCAATAATTATAGTATCCCACATTGTCTTTACAACAAGAAAAAATGACTTCAACTCCCTAAAAGAGTATAAATTTAACCACATGATAGATAAATGACTATGAAAATGTTCTAGTCTTTCCCCTAAACAGCAGAGAAAATACAGTTTTTGCATAATACAATTAATGGGTTGTTTTACACAATTCATTATCTTTTGATGCTATAATTTGTATTCATTTTCATAGGTTCTGAATTTTATTTATTTTTATTGATTGATTGATTGATTTTTGAGGTACTGAGGGATTGAGCCCAAGATCTTGCATATATTTGCAAGAGCTCTACCACTGAGCTGCACCACTAGCTCCTTTTTAAGTGCTTTTTTATCTTGAGACAGGGTCTCACTAAGTTAAACAGGCTGCCTCTAGCCTCAATCTTATGATCCTCCCGAGTTGCTGGGATTACAAGCATGTGCCACTGTACACTCATCTGAAATTTGCATTTATAAGGAAGAATTATTTGGGGAAACAAGATTTTTTTAACAGGCATGTTACGTTTAACATCTGTAATTAGGAAGAAAAGCTATTTACAACTGTGTGAAAATACAGTACTAGGTATTTGCAAGATCAGTATACAGCTAAATATCTGTATTCATAGAGAAGCACATTTATGAGCACTTCTCTAACTCTCTGTTTCAATTTAGATGGCAACATGTAACCATGTGTCTCAATTCAAATACACTTTGCACTCAAGAAATGGAATTAGGTTTTATTCTACATTACACAGGCTAGCTTTACAGTGTGAAATGAAACTTGTCACTAACCACAAGAGGATTTTTAAATAAGAACTTTTTCTCATTTGAAGAGCCATAAAGAATAAATTATTTAATAAAGCATTGCATTTTGGGAACATTTTAATAAGAATACATAAAAAAGTGATGAGAAAGCCACCAATGAAAATATGGTAGAAATTACAATGGAAACTCTCTGATAATTAACATATGTGACACTACTATACACCATACTATTGTTTTATTACTTTCTACATCAACAAATAAATGTAATGCATTGTTGTTGTTTTTGTTGTTAGGTGCCATCGAGTCGTGTCTGACTCATAGTTACCCTGATAGGGTTTTCAATGGCAGATTGTTTCGGGATTGCCTTGGGAGTGGATTGCCAGGTCCTTCTCCACAATTAATAATAATATATTGTTCATTTAAAATTTCTAAAAGCATAGGTTTTTTATGTCCTTGACACAAAAGTATGATATTGGTAAAGTGATGTATCTTGATTGAACATTTTCTATAATGTATATATAGACTGAAACATCACAGCATACCTCAAAAATGTATGAAATTATTGTTGAATAATTTAAAATAATTTCATTTTTAATAAAGTAGTGAAAATTCCCTGAAAAGTCAGCAGGCCTATATTTAAAGCCCAACACAACAATTAATGACTCATAATTGCAGGTAAATCATTTCCATGAGTTTCAGGTTTTCCAGTTGTAAAATTAAAGTGTTTCACTGGCTTTTGGAGTCTTTTCCTGCATTCTGTTTCTGAGATTTGAAGTCTTATCTCTCCAATAAATTACTCAATTCTTTGCAAAAAAAAAAAAAAAAAAAAACACCCACATTATTTTATAGTCCTTTTATGTGCTTAAAATCATTTTGTTTGTTTCTGTAGATGCATTGAAAGCTCTCTGTAATTACCTGCTAAATATAAACTCTTGTATTCAAAGATTTAAGGAACTGAACACAGGAAGGTACTTGAAGGTAAAAATAAAATATCATAATTAAATCAATAGTGACTGCTCAATACATCTATGACACATTTTTAAGAAGTTAACTTCATACCAAATCTATGAAGCTAGTCAGAGAATTACAAACATAATTGTTTTTGTAAATTCAGTACTTCAATAAGTATTTCATATTTATGATATTTTCCATTCTATGACACATAGTAAACATATATAAAGGAAGATGAACTGTGGAAATTAGCAGACAAATGTGTGCCTGAATTATCTTTGTTATGTGACATCCATGTGTGCTTTTTTTTCAATAATTTCTTCAATAAAGTATATACAATAAAACCTATATTATATAACACATGGGAAGCTTAAAGGGGAAATATTTTCATTTCTATTACAGAAGTTGCTAGGCCTTAAGTGAACCGTATTTTTTTAAACAATGATTATGCCTTTCTTGTGAGATTTAGTTTGTTCTACCAATTAACAGATGTTGTTAGGTGCCATTGAATTGGGTCTGACTCATAGCAATTCTTACAAGGTGTTGAATGGCTGATTGTTTCTAGAGTGCCTCAGGAGTGGACTGCCATGTCCTTCTCCCATTTTTATGGTGCTGGGGATACAAACTGGGTCCCCAGAGAGTTCAGTGCAGCACACTGCCAACTAAGCTAAACCCCACCCCTGAGCTGGAGCAAAAATGGGAGAAGGACTTGGCAGCCTACCCTTGAAGCAATCCCAAATCAATCAGCCATTGAAAATCCTTTGAGTCAGACACAGCTTGACAGCACCTAACAACAACCAATTACTAAATGTTTATAACGTTTCAAATTTTTACAAAAGGGATTTTATTTAATTCACTTTCAACTCCATATTACTTATAAAGCACTACATAAAGATTTCTTAGAAATGCATTTCTAAAAATCACATCCCTTGGTGATATTCTTGGTACTGCAAATAAAATAATGAAAAGTCTATACTCTTCTCTGTAAGAAAATGTATACAATTAATTCATTATCAACTAGTCAAATAACCAAATGTAATTATGTCATCAATCACATTTTCACACAATTTTAATGCCAAACAATTCAGAAGAAATATCTTTGGCTGCTGAGTTTCACATTAATCAGCTATATAACCTAGAAATTTCAATTCACTCACTTACGAAATGGGCATAGTGATAGCAACACAGAGATGTACTGTGAGAATTAAATGAGCTAATGCTTAGGAAATGCCAGATGCTTGGTGACAATTTGAGCTATTTCTTGCTCAGAAAAATGACCCAGAGATGAACTATTTGGCCCTTCACCCTACTTATACAAGTCTACCAAACATATATGCACACACATGCATGTGCACCATCTTTTAAAAGCAGGTCTTGAGGAGGAAATTGCATTTGTGCCCTGCAGAAAAGATTGAAAACTCTTAGCAGCAAAGTGCTTTAGGAATGGCATACTTACATGTTTTATCACATCTATATATGGGCAAGAGACAATATCACCATTAATAATAATGTTGTTGTTGTCGTTAGGTGCCGTCAAGTTGTGTCCGACTCATAGCGAGGGACCCTCATAGGGTTTTCAATGGCAGATTGTTTCAGGACTGCCTTGGGAGTGGGTTGCCACATTCTTATCCCAATTAATAATAATAGGTGATATTAAATAAAGCATTCCCTCTGCACCAGGAACTATTCTAAGCACAATGTATATAATAGCTCATCTAGTCTTCACAACCACACCACAGTGTACATTTAAGCACCTTTATTTCAACTGATTGCCCACATGTCTGTCAACACGTTGTGCTGTGAGGGATTGCATGTTGCTGTGATGCAGAAAGTTATGTCACTGGTATTGCAGACACGAGTAGGGTGCCCATGGCGGACAGGTTTCAGCTAAGTTTCTAGACTAAGATAGACTAGGGACAAAGACGTGGCAGTTCATCCCGAAAACAATTAGCCATGGAAAACCATACAAATAACAGAGAAGCACTGTCAGATAGACTGCCAGAAAATGACCCCCACCTAGGCTAGAAGGCATTCAATAAATGACTGGGGAAGAATTGTTCCTCAAAGAAGAGTCTACCTTAATGATGCAAATGGAGTAAAGCCTGTGGGACCTCCACTTGCTGATGTGGCATAACTTAAAATGAGAAGATACACAATGGCTGCAACAATGGGCTCAAACATGAAAAGATTGTGTACATGGCACAGTGCTGAATAGTGTTTCTTTTTGTTTTACACAGGGTTGCTATGAGTCAGACCCAACTTGATTGCATTTAACAACAACAACAAATTTCAACAGATAAGAAAATTAGGCACTGGATAAGTGGTGAAGACTGGAATAACAGTTAGCTATATTGACCTTGGGCTGGGATTTAGCTCAGTTAGTAGAGCACTGCTCTGCAGTCTCTGAGGCTCCAAGTTCAATTCCCAGGACCACAAAAATGGGAGAAGGACATGGCAATCCACTCCCAAGGCAATCCCAAAACAGCCATTGAAAACCCTATGAGGGTCACTATGAGTAGGACATGACTCTCCGGAACAACAACAATAACATATCAAGTGTATGCTTAGAACCACTAATGATATACAGTCAAACTAGAAAAGAAACAAAATCAATCACAGGAAAACAATGCTCACTAAGTTTATACGAAAAACACCTTTTCAACCCGAAGAATAGAAGGTTTGAAAAGTATAACAAGAAACTTATAATTTCATAAAGCCCAGTAAGAAATGAAAACCAGAAAGTAGCACTCCACAATGTGGTTTCTACATGAATCTACCCAACTCTTGGTGCTTAGGACCAAAAGAAACCTCACAGCTATAAGTAAAATATCTCTGTTTGGATAATTTATTCTTATTTCTGGAAACAAAATACCAACCGGGATCATATTCCTTGATACTCATGAACATTTCTTCTAGAATCATCTATTAGAAGTTATTCTTCGTGTCATTTGCAATTAAACTACAGCATGATGGAGATTAAGTGAGCAGATAAACTAAGAAACACAAAGACAACAAATCCACATGTATAACTTGCAACTATGATTCCTAGTATTTTTGTTGCTGTTGTTGTTGTTTTACTTGGTATCAGGAACTGCCTTAGTCTATCTAGGCTACTATAACAAAATAGTATAGACAGGGTGGTTTATAAACATGGGAAATTTATTTCTCACAGTTTTAAAGGCTGAAAAACCCAAGATCAAGGTGAGAGCAGATTTGGTGTCTAATGAGCACTTGTTTCCTAATTGATCGAGTATGCCTTCTAGCTGTGTCCTTATATGGTAGAAAGGAAAAGGAGTCTTTCTCTGAACTCTTTTGTAAGACATTAAAACCATTTATGAAGGCTCTGCCTTCATAACATAATACATTCCCAGAGTCTTTACCTCTTAAAACCATCACATTCATGATTAAGTTTTTACTTGGAAGAAAGCAACAGAAGTGCAGGTAGGAAGACAGGAGTCAATAATCCTTTATGAATAGCCCAGTGAGAGAAGCTAGGGCTACAGTCTGGGAAGTAGAGGCCAAAGATGAAGAATTTTAGGATCTGTGTCAAATATTGAGGATTATAATAGTGTTTGATCATTTATAGAATATTCCCAGGGGGATTTAGCTCAGTTGGTAGAGCTGCACTGCAGTCTCTGAGGTCTGGAGTTCAATTCCTAGCATGGCAAAAATGGGAGAAGGACCTGGCAATCCACTCCTAAGGCAATCCTAAAACAGTCAGCCATTGAAAACCCTATGAGGGTCGCTGTGAGTCGGATACCGACTTGACGGCACCTAACAACAACAACAAATAGTGTTCCCAAGAGCCAAGAGCCACCCAATATCTGCCACAATGTAACCTCAAATGATATCTTATATTGGGTCCTTTCAATAATAGAATTTTCCTTCTCTCCTCCCACTCAATGACCCCGAACCCCTGATATGCTCCTGAAGGAGAGTAGAGATCACAAGGATTCCCTGAGATTCTCTCTAGTCCCATTTTCTAAAATTGGTAACCTCAAATGCAATTTTTATTGTGGTACTTGGGGGTTGAACCCAGGGTCTTGCCCATAGCTTGCAAGTGTTCTACCACTGGCGGTACTCCCAGGCCATTTGTTATGTTTTATTTTGAGCCAGCTTCTTGCTAACTTATGCAGGCTGTCTCTAGCCCTCAACTCTCAATCCTCTTGCCTTCACCTCCCAAATTGCTGGGATTGCAAGTAGGAGTCACCAAACCTAGCTTCAAACACACCATTTCTAAAGTGAAAGTTTAACTTGATCCTTTAGTTTTAGTAGAATAACCTTTATTATAATAACCTTGCTTAGGCATCATACATATTAGAACCTCAGTCACTGGCACATGCCTATAATCCCACCTACCCAGGAGGCTGAGGCAGGAGGATAATGAATTTTAGGCCAGAGGCAGCCAGAGAAACTTAGTGATACCCTGTCTCAAAATTGTTGTTGTTAGGTGCCATCCAGTCATGTTTGACTTGTAGAGACCCTCAGGGTTTTCAATGGCTGATTATTTGGGGCTTGCTTCAGGAGTGGATTGCCATGTTCTTCTCCCATTTCTGTGGTGCCAGGAATCAAACTTTGGTCCTCAGAGAGTACAGAGCAGCACTCTAACAACTAAGCTAAACCCTAGCCCATGTCTCAAAATAAAGAAATAAAAAAAGGGTTGAGGGTATAGCTCAGTAGCAAAGTACTTGCCTAGCATGTCGTAGGCCCTGGATTCAATGTCCCAGTACTTACCACCCCCCCATCCTAAATAAATAACCTCGGTGACCACTGAAAAAAGTTGTCAAAAAGTATCATCAAGTAAAATTTTTTATATGTCATGGCTTCTTAAAGCCTGATTACTTTTTTGTCGTTGTGGTTAGGTGCTGTCAAGTCAGGTCCTGATTACATCATGTGCTATAAATTGTCAATATTTTCAAAGTGATTGCAATTGGGGTTTACATAGTAATTTTTCCACCTTTGCAAAATACTTCATTACTACAACATTTGAACACTGCTGCCAAACCTGAAAAAGACCCATTTAAGAATAATAATGGCTACATCTTTAGAGCTGAGTTATACAGAAGTAAGCTAAGTAGTTAAGAAATGGCCTCAAGATTCAAATGCAAGTGTCCAGACCCCAGAGCCTATATCCTTATTTTGATTTAGTATATCATCTTAGAGAAAAAAAGGAAAAAACTATAGAATTTGTATAATGTAATTTTTGTGTCTTATCATAAACTCCAAGCAAAATGTTAGCACAAATACGCCATAAAGATAAATGTCTTACTAGAAGAGTTATATTTAACATTGTAAAATGGAAATACATTATTCTTTAGTCACTCAGTAAAATGGTGCTCTTGTCCATGCTGTTTGATTTGTAATGTAAATTATAAACAGGCAAAGATGCCCTAGTGTAAAGTTAATATTGTTAGGATTTGAAGTGTCTTCAATTTAACCAATGAAGTTTATGCCAAAGATGTCTTTACTGTACAGCAATGAACAAGCCAATTCTAGTATTCATACTGCATGTTTTAAATATAAAATACCCAAAACAACTATGAAGTAGAGCAAGGTCAGAGGATTTATACTAACTTCTTTTAAGATTAGGGTTAAAAAAAACAACACAGAAAACAAGATCATATATTATTAATCCTAGTTCCATAGGTTGGTGGAACAAAAATAGGCCCATACATGAAAATATTTTTTAAAAATAATTCAAAGTTGATTCAGAGGATTGTAAATGGTGTTAGAACAAAGACATTTATTGGTCAAAAAAAATGAACGCCAATTCATATCTCAAAATGTATGCCAAATTAATTCCAAATAAATCATATGCCTTATTGTAACCCCAAACTACAAAACCTATTTTTTAAAATATAGGAGAAAATCTTCATAAACTTGAGATAAGGTAAGATTTTTCAGTCCAACACCAAAGATCAAAAACAAATTGATAAGTTGGATCTCATGAAAGTAAAAAATTCTGTTCTCCAAAAGATACTGCTAATATGACGAGCAAGCCAAAAATTGGGGGAAAAACATGAGAAAATAATATATTTGATACATTATATGGATATACCAGATACAAATTTCCAAATTTTGATAATAATAAAGTAAGGGAAAGCAAACAGTTTGAAAATGGGTAAGATATTTAATAGGTACTATACCAAAGAAACCCCCATATCTATCAGTCTGTCATGCTGTGGAGACTTGCATGTTGCTGTGATGCTGAAAGCCATGCCACAGGTATTTCAGATACCAGCAGAGCCACCCATGGCAGATAGGTTTCACCTGAGCTTCCAGACCAAGACAGACTGGGGAGAAAGATATGACAGCCTGTTCTGAAACAATTAGCCACTGAAAACCCTATGAGTAGCAGAGAAGCACTGTCAAATATAGTGCTGGAAAATGAGCCCCCCAAGCTGGAAGTCACTCAAGAAATGGCTGGGGAAGAGTTGCCTCCTCAAAGAAGAGTTGACCTTAATGATGGCAGTGGAGTAAAGCCCATAGGACTTCCATTTCCTACATGGCATGACTCCAAATGAGAAGAAATATGTTGTTGTTGTTGTTGTTAGGTGCCGTCAAGTCGGTATCCGACTCATAGCGACCCTCTGTACAACAGGGGAAACACTATTGTCAGTGCTTCTCTGCTGTTCATAGGGTTTTCAGTGGCAGATTGTTTTTTAGGAGGGGGTTGCCAGATCCTTCTCCCAAGCCTACAGCTTCTGGTGTTCCCAGGTGGTCTCCCATCCAGGTACTAACCAGGCCCGACCCTGCTTAGCTTCCGAGATCTGACGGGATCGGATGCCACAGGGCTACGGCTGCAGGCGAGAAGAAATATAGTGCCTGCAAAAATGGGCTCAAACATAAAAAGATCTTGTTTATGGAATAGTGTCAGATAGTGTTTTGTTCTGTGGAACCTAAGGTCACTACAAGTCAGATATCACTTAATGGCATCTAACAACATACCAAAGAGAAAATGTCTTGTTAGGTACCGTCAAGTTGGGTCCAACTCACAGCCACCCTATAAACTTATTCATAAGGCTTCGGATGGCTGTCTGTTTCAGGATTGTTTCAGGAGTCCTTCCATTTTTGATGTGCTGAGGATCAAACCCAGGGCCTCAGTGCACAGAGCATCAGTCTACCAACTGAACTAAGTCCTATTCCCACAGAAAATATGTGAATGTCAAATAAGCCCATGAAAATAGCTTTTACTTTTTTTTTTTTCATCAAGAAAAGTTCATTTTTCATTAGGGAAATGAAAATTAAAGGTATAATAACATACCTATTAAAATGTCCACAAATAAAAAGAAGTCTTCCAGCATGAAGGGATGACAGGCATGTGGAGTAAATAAAAGTACCATATGCTTCTACTGGGGACGTGAAGTAGTACACCTAGTTTGGAAAATAGTTTTCCATTTTGATTGAAAAAGAGGTGAATGGTATATACTGTGTGTGGTGTATACAAGGGAAGATCTGGGAAACCTAATACAGCAACGAGTTCTGCTTCTTTGGCTACGGTAAACATTTTGATTACCTCTTGTAATTGCAGTAGTCAAACATGACTTATATTCAGTTTTTTATTGGTATAAACTGAGTATTACAATTTTAATGTAGATTTTTCCTTTCTTAAAATGTATATAGATTTTTTGGTTCCCTCTGTGCATATGTGCAGGCACATGCATGTGCATGTGTATATACTTTCTTGATTGTATTTCTTTGTCTGAAACTGAATTTATACATTTTCCTATCTTCTAAATATAAAAGTTGTATTTAAGCTAATAGTGTCTACATTAAGAAATATGCACTACTATACAAAATCATATGGGCTGGGGTTTAGTTCAGTTAGGACAGTGCTGCTCTGCACTCTCTGAGGACTCCGGGTTGATCCCTAGCACTGCAAAATAAGGAGGACATGGCAATCCACTCCTGAAGCAATCCCCAAAATAATCAGCCATTGAAAACCCCAAGAGAGTTGACTATGAGTCGGATCTGACTTGATGACATGCAACAATAGCAATAATAACAAAGGCATAGACTATGATTATGCTTCTTTTTTTATTAAAATAATTTTTAAAAAGTTATTCATGGAATTGACTATTTCTACTTTTTAAATAAAATTTATTAGAATTCTATTAGATTTCTATGTTCACTTTTAATTAAGTCCAAAGATTTTAACCAATCTAAAAAAGTCTTGACAATATTTTGTTCCTAAATGTTTAAGTTATATTCTATAACTTCCTTTTTAAAGTTTTGGTATAGACTACATTCTCACAGCCATCTGTTCATCTCTTAATACTATGTGGTGAGACTGCCTATCACTTCTTTGTGCCAGATAGTACATTAAGTGAGTCCCAGGTCTTCCTTTGTCTTGATCCAGTCTGCCATCTTGCAGAAGCACATCCTCCAGCAGCATTCTCACAAAGTGTTGTTGTTGATAGGTGTTGTGGAGTTGGGTCTAACTCATAGCAATCCTGTGTACAACAGAACAAAACACTCCCTGACACCGAACAATGCCCGGCACTATGTCAGTGCTTTTCTTCTTCCCAAAGGGTTTTCAATGGCTGATTTTTTCAGGATTGTTTCAGGAATGGGCTGCCCGGTCCTTCTCCCATTTTTTGCAATGTTGGGGATCAAATTCAGGGGCACAGAAAGCACAGAGCAAGCATTCTACAACTGAGCTAGATCTGAGCCTTCGAAGAAAGTATATATGCTAAATATAGTTTTTAGTGTTTCATGTCTAAAAATTTACTTATTCTAACCTCATAATAGTTTGGACGAGAAAAAATATTCATTGGAAATTGTAGACCCTAGTAATTCTGAATCATTGCCCTAGTCTTTTAGGATACTGAATTAATAATGAAGTAACGGATGATACCCTGAATTATTTCCTCATGTAATGTTTTTGTTAATTTTAATTGATCCTTTATCATACAAAATTATTTAAATTGTAACCTTTGAATAAATAAAATCACAGCTGGAGAATAGGTCATGCTGTAACAAATCCATTTACAAACAGTATAGTAAAAGCTTTTTGTTTATTTGTTTACATTATGTATTTTCTTTTTCTTTCTTTTTCTACTATATCTCAAAAAAGTTATGATATTCCAATACATGTTTCAAATATAACTATCAAAGAAAATCCTTTCAAAATTCATGAAACACAAAGCTACACAGAAACTATTGCCCTATGTCATTTCTTTTAGGATGTTTATCTTGCCTTAATGAGGTTATATATATTATTAATCCTATTGTTCCTAAGTGTATCTTTGGAGATTTGCTTGCTAAAGATGGTAGAAATGCATCTTACTTCATAAATCCATCTTGTTTTCAGTTGCAAAACTAGTCAGATAATGATATTCTCTTTGTTTTCCCCACAACCAAGAAATAATCAGTAGAAATGTATAATATTTACACAGAAAAATTGTTGTTGTTAGGTGTTGTCAGGTCACACTTATACAGACCCTAGGTACAATAAAATGAAACAATCCCTAATTCTGTACCAGACACATGATTTCTTTTATGCTTAAACCCATTGTTGCAGACACAGTGTCAGTCAATCTAGTTGATGATCTTCCTTTTTTTGTTGTTGTTGATTGCCATCCACCAAACATGGTATCTTTCTCCAGGGCTTGGTCCTTCCTGATAACATGTCCAAAATACCTAAGATGAAGTCTAGTCAACCTTGTTTCCAAGGAGCACTCTGGTTGCAGATCTTTTGGTTCTTTTTGCAATTCATGGTATACTTACTATTCAACTCCATGACCATAATTTAAATGCATCAATTCTTCTCCTGTCTCCCTTATTCAATGTCCAGCTTCCACAACTGTATAATGCAGCTGAAAACATCATGGCATGAGTCAAGTGTACCTTGGTCTTCAATGGGATATCTTTAGTTTTCAAGACTTTAAAGAGTTCTTTTATAATAGCTTTCCCCAATGTAATGTGTCTTTTGATTTCTTTATTGCTGCCTGCATGGGTGTTGATTATAGGACCAAACAAAGCAAAATCTTGGACAACCACAATCTTTACTCCATTTATAATGAAGTATCTTACTGACTCAGTTGTAAGGAATTTTGTTTTACTGATTTTGAGGCACAATCCATACTGAACGCTGTGTTCTTTGATCTTCATCAGTAAATGTTTCAAATCCTTTTCAGTTTTGGCAAGCAGAGTTGTCCTCTGCATAATGCAGGTTGTTAATGACTCTTCCTCCAAGCTTGATGCCACTTTCTTCTCCATAAAGTCCAGGTTCTCAGATTATTTGGCCACCAGAGAGATTAAAGAAGTACTGTGAAAGGACATAGCTTTGATGCTCACCTTTCTTGAACTTAAACCCAGCAGTGTTTCCTTCGTCTGTTCAAACAACTGCCTTCTATTCCATGTACAGATTCCTCCTGAGTACATTTAAGTGCTCTGATAGTCTTGTTCTTCACAGCATTATCCATAATTTGTTATGATCCCTACAGTCAAATCCTTTTGCATAGTCAGTAAAATGTAGATTGACATATTTCTGTTATTCTCTGCTTTCAGCTAATATCCATTTGACATCAGCGATGATGTCCATGGTTCCCTACCCTCTTCTGAATCTGGCTTGATTTTCTGGCAATTCGCAGACTATAAACTGCTGCAGTCACTTTGGAAAGATCTTTTGTAAAATTTTACTTGCATGATATTAATAATGTTATTAGATGATATTAATAATGTTATTAGATGCCTTCGAGTCCAGTCAGACTCATAGCGACCCTATGTACATCAGATCCAAACACCTCCCGATTCTGTGCCAGGCACACGATCTTATTTATGTTTAAGCCCATTGTTATAGACACTGCATCAATCCATCTGCTGGAGGGTTTTGCTTTTTTTCATTGAGCTGCCACTCTCCCAAACATGACGTCTTTCTCCAGGGATAGGTCTCTTCTGACTACATATTCAAAATATGTAAGACATACTCTAGCCATCCTTGCTTCCAAGGAGCACTCTGGTTGCACTTCTTCTAGGACAGATCTGTTGGTTCTTTTGGCAGCCCATAGTATATTCAGTAGACATCTCTATACCATAATTCAAAAGCATCAATTCTTTTCCTATCTCCCTTGTTTAATGTCCAGCTTTCACAACCATATGATGCCACTGAAAATACCATGGCATGTCAGAGGACCTTCATCTTCAATGTGACATCTTTACTTTCCAATACTCTAAACAGATCTTTTGCCACAACTTTTCCTAGAGCTGTCTTTTGATTTCTTGACTGCTGCTTCCACATGTGTTGATTATAGCCAAGCAAAGCAAAATCTTGGACAAGATTAATCTTTTCTCCATTTATTGTGAACTTGCATACCGACCCAGTCATAAGGATTTTTGTTTTGTTTATGTTTAGTCACAACCCATATTGAAGGCTATGATCTTTGTTCTTCATCAATAAATATTTTAAATCCTCTTCACTTTCAGGAAGCAGAGTTGTGTCATCTGTGTAACTCAGGTTGTTAATGAGTCTTCTCCCAATCCCATTGTCTCATTCTTCCTCATAAAGTCCAGCTTCTCGAATTATTTGCTCAGCCTCATCACAACACACAATCCCCCAGTGCAGCAAACTGACAGGCGTGTGGGGGGATATTAATAATACCATTTGATAAATTCCACATTCATTTGAATCCCCTTTCTTGGGAATAGGCACAAATATGGATCTCTTCCAGTCACTTAATAAGGTAGCTATTTTACAAATCTCTTGGCATAAGCAAATGAGTGCCTCCAGTGCTACATCTGTTTGTTGAAATATCTCTTTTTAGTATTCCATCTGTTCCTGGAGCCTTGTGTTTGGCCAATTCCTTCAAGGAAGCTTCCATTTCAACTTTCTGTATTATTGGTTCCTGATCATATGGAACCTCTTGAAATAGTTGGTCATCCACCAATTATTTTTGGTATATTGACTCTGTGTACCCCTTCCACTTCTTTTGATGTTTCTTGTGTTGCTTAATATTTTCCCTGTAGAATCCTTCACTATTTCAACTCAAGACTTGAATTTTTATTTCAGTTCCTTAAACCACTGAAAAACAGAGAGTATTCTTCTCTTTTGGTTTTCTATTTCCAGCTCTTTGCACATACAGTTATAATGTTTGATTTCATCTTCTCTAGCTGCTCTTTGAAATCTTCTGTTTAGTTTTTTTAACTTCATCATGTCTTCCTTTTACTTTAGCTGCTGGACCTTCAAGGGCAAGTTTCAGAATCTCTTGACATGTAATTTTGTCTTTTTTTCCTGTGTTTTTAATAACTTTTTTCTTTCCATATGAATGATGCCTTGGATGTCATGCCATAGTTCATCTGGTCTTCATTCAGTGTCTAACACATAAAACTTGTTTTTGGGGTGGTGTCTGAACTCAGGTGAGATAGACTTAAACTCTTATCTTGGATCTTGTACACTTGTTCTAATATTCTTCAGTTTCAATTTGAACCTGTGTATTAGCACTGATCCACAGTAAGCACCTGGTCTTGTTCTGACTTCTGATATCAAGGTTTTCCACATCTCTTTCCAAAACTCTAGTCAATTTAGATCCTGTATGTTCCACCTGGTGAATTCCATGTGTATAGTTGTCATTTATGTTGCTGAAAAAATGTATTTGTAAGGAAAGGTTCATTGGTCTGACAAAACTCTACCATACAATCTCCATCATTGTTTTTGTCACCAAGACCATATTTTCAAACTACTGAGCTTCTTTGTTTCCAACTTTTGCATTCTAAGCACCAGTAATTATCAGTACATCCTGATTGCATGTTTGATCTATTTCAGATTGTAGAAGTTAGTAAAAATCTTCCCTATCTTCTTTTGCATCCTTAATTATGGGTGCATAATTATGAATAATAGTCATATTAACTGGCCTTGATTGTAGCTTATGGGTATTGTTCTATTACTGACAGTATTGTATTTCAGGACAGATCTTGGGATATCTTTTTTCATTATGAATTCAACTCCATCTCTGTTTAATCTTTCATTCCTGGCATAATAGACCATACAATTATCTAATTAAAATAGCCTATGCCAGTACATTTTAGCTCACTGTTTCATAGAATGTTGTTTATGTGCTCCATTTCCCTTTTGATGATTTCTAGTTTTTCTAGATTCATACTTTGTACATTCCATGTTCAATTATTAACAGATATTTACAGTTGTTCCTTCTCATTTTGGGTTGTGTTGCATCAGCAAATGGAGGTCCCTGGGGCTTTACTCTATTCCTATAATTAACATAGACTCTATTTTGAGAATACAACTCTCCCCCCTCGTTGTTCTTTGAGTTGCTTCCAACGGGGGGTGGGGAGGGAGCTCATTTTCTGGTACTATATCTGACAGTGTTTCTCTGCTATTAAAAACAAGTTAATCTTCCTATATGTAATGCTTCTGAACACATTGAAACCTTCTTTTAGTTATCCCAAAAGTTCATGATTATATGCTTTGCTGTAAATTTTTGTGCATAAAATTTCAATGTAATAAACACTTAAATGTGAAAAGAAAAATTTTAAACTTGCTAAAGGTAACAATCAGTCTATAGCCACACTGCCCTAGTAGCTGATCCTGTCTGATCTCCGACACTAAGAAGGGTTAGGACTGGTTAGTCCTTGGATGGAGGACTACTTGGGAATACCAGGTACTGTAGGTTAGAGAGAAGGACCCAGCAGCCCACTCCTGAAACAATTAGTGATTGAAAACACTATGAATAGCAGAGAAGCACTGACAGTATTGCTGGGCACAGCATAGTGTAGGATAATGTTTAGTTCTTTTGTACACAAGATTGCTATGTGTCAGACCCAAATTCATGGTACCTAACAACAAAAACAAAAGCCAACGAAGATGAATATTTTTACTTTCTGATTAGAAATAATTTTTTTTAGCAATACCGCAAAAGAGAAGATCATTAAGGAAAAAAACTTATATTTGACATTTTCAAAAAATTGGAAATTCTTGGCTGGGGATGTAACACAGCAGTAGAGTGCAAAGCCATGAATTCAGTTCCCAACACACACACACACACACACACACACACACACACACACACACCAAAGTAATTTAGAAACAGATAAAGTCTGATTATACAATTTTAAAGGAAGAACAATCAATCTCAAAAAATGATTTATAATAGATAAAATAGAGAAAGGATTAGTATCTCAAACCTCTATCATGACTATAAATGAATAAAAAAGATAAATAATACAATATAAAAGAGTGAGCACCTGAAGATGAGATCCATCTAACTATATAATAAATTTAAATTGTGATAACAGTTGACCAGACCTGCAGCAAATTAGTGGCTTTCTCCTGTGAATGATTCATTGCATGAATATTTCATACTCTAGGTTAATTTCAGGTTTTCAAAGAAATATATTTTAATCTTGTACATTATATGAGAAGTGATGAGGGATCAGGAAAAGGAGCCATCATTACAATTGATCTCTACAAATAGGGATGAGAAAGGGGCACAGTCTCATATGCTGTGTTCTAAGATTTAATGTTATCTCACCTGTCTTACTAAATCGTTTGAGAGATTTCTATAATTGTTCTGAATGAAAAAGTCAAATCTCATCTTCACTTTTCTACTTTCTTTCTCAATCACTATGTGAGCTATTTGTGTTAGTTTTTTATTATTGTGTTACTTGTTTTACCATGACCCTAAAGTATATATTAACAAATCCTGCCCTTATAAAATACCTCTGTCTAAACATTGGCAGTAATGTACAATTTTTCCCATGATTTAAGATATATGGCATTGCCTTATTTGTATTTGCTATGCAATATGTATACAGATATTACTTCTACTTTGGTAAACAATTTGGAGAATATATGAAGCCAGATAATTTGGACAAATGTATATTTTTCTCAAGTGAATCATGAATTGTGCATCTTCTTTTTCGTCAACTAATAATGATCACAACATAAAAGTAGTTGAAATTTGTGCTCTTTATCAAAATTCTAGGACTGGAATTTCTCACATTGTAATGATTCTTATGTTGTATTCTCCTACTTTATCATTATTTAGGGAAACCTATCCTATAGGCTTATTTATCTTTATCCTTGTATATATCCCATAATGTTTGAAGAAGTAACTTTTTTCAGTCTAGGTTTTTAATTTTTATGTTTTTTCCTTTTTAAAAAAGTAAATTTGACATTTTTATTGTTTTTTAACCATATTAACAACTTATTTTGTTAATGTTTCTGATAATATTCCTCATTACCCTTTTATACCATATCTCATTTATATGTAGGATTCTAATTTGCATGCATATTTCTAACAGCAAGAAGAATTTGAAGATATATGTAGTGATTTCTTGTCAGATAACCTTGTTCTTTGCAAAA
>VMDO01029886.1:0-22074 GCA_007922755.1 Pedetes capensis | reverse complement strand
TTAGTCACTAAGATGCATATGGTGAACTTTAGAGTAAGCACTAAAGAATACTCAAAAATATAGTGGAGAAAGCATAAGGAAATTAAATGCTCTATTACTTAATGCAAAGAAAGCAATAAGAGAGGGATAAAGGAACAAAGATAAGATATGCAGAAAATCAAAAGTAAAATACAGACACAAATCTGACTATATCAATAACATTAAACATGAATTGATTAAAAAATCTGATCAGAAGGCAAATATTTTCATACCTATCTTTAAAAAACACAAAGCATGATCTAACTATATATCCTTTACAGTAGAAACACTTGATTCAAAGACACAGATAGGCTGAAAGTAAAAGATGACAAAGATGTATCATGTAGACAACTATTAGAAATCTGGAGCAGCTATAATGATATCAAAGTAGACGTCTAAGCAAAAAAAGTTACTAGAAAGAGGGATACTTTATCAATATTAAAAAGTCAACTCACCAAGCAGATATAACAATTATATGGGCATCTAATAACAGAGAATCAAAATTCACAAAAGACAAGCTGACAGACGTAAAGGGAGAAATAGACAATTCAAAACTAATAGTTGGAGAAATGAATACCAAACCTCAGTAATGGCTACAAAAACTAGACATAACATCAACAAGAAAACAGAAGACTTGAACAGCACTGTAAACCCACTAGATTTAACTGACATCTATAGGATACTCCATTCAACAACAGAACACATATTCTTCAAAAGTACATGTGGCTGGACATAGTGGTACATGCCTGTAATCTCAGCACTTGGGAGGTTGAAGCAGGAGCATCTCAAGTTTGAAACCAACTTGGGCTACACAGAGAGACAGTGTCAAAAAGAAAAGTATACGTGAAATGTTGACAAGCATAGATCATATACTAGGCCATAAAACAAACCACAACAATTTTTAAAAGAACAGAAATAATACAAATTAAGTTCCACAATTACAATGGAACAAAATTACAAATAAATAACAGGAAAAAATTGAAAAACTCACCATTATGTGGAAATTAAACAATACTCATTTAAACAGATTCTAAATGGACAACGAATAAATCAAGAAGAAAATCAGAAAATATAATGAAATTGAAGACACAACATGCCAAAACTTATAGAATACAGATAAATCAATGATTAGAAGAAAATTCACAACTGGAAACAACTAGTAAGAAAGAGGAAAGATCTCAAGTCAATGATCAAACCTCTAACACTGGAAAAAGAAAAGACAACTTTCCCTTTTAATCCACAAAGCTGGCTTTCTCCACATACTCATTTACTAAATTTATCTAAAACTTTCTAAATCAATATCAAAGTTAAAACATCTGTAATAGTTTCAATTTGTCACAGATCATTATTTGTTATACATTTAACAATAAGGTGACTTTTATAACTCCTGTGTTTACATAGTAAATCCATTAGATTGACTGATGGTATGGGAAAGAACATGATCACATGCACATCTGGTTAGTTTATATCTTAGGTAAGTCTCAATTGCAAAATTTAATGAACATTCAGAATAAAAGCTGCTAATTGTGAATTTTGTACTTCCACTTCATGTGTCTACCTAAATTTCAGAGCAGCCCTGCCAGGCTACTCTTCTCACCTCCTCACTTTCCAAAGGAGCAGATGAATTTTCCATACTGTGTGTGAAGACACAGGATACTCATGCTTTCCAAAGAATATAAATTATGTGAGATATTTTAGGAATAAAATGGGTTCTATGTTCAAATATGTTTGGAAAGTGTTCAGCTTAATATTCTTCCCTAGATATTTAAAATGCATTTTAAAGACATTAAAAGAATTTTGCTTAACACTAAGATTTCTCCAAGTTTATTTATATGAACTTTGTTCATATAACACTGTAAAACAGACTGAGATAAGCAGGGGCTTATATGCATCAGTTCTGGTTGAGTGTGTCCTTATCTCTTAGACTTGCATCTTAAGGCTGAATTCAAGTCATGACTCAACTACTTCAGTCCTCTTCTTCTAAGGTTGTAGCAATGCTTTTGTCTCCATTTTTATCTCAACTTAATTACACATTTTTTTCAAGAGCAAGGATTCTTATATACTTTCAAAACTTCTCTTGTTCAATATGTCCACAATATATGCACATATTTAAAAAGAAACCTGTGTGTCTATGTTCAGCTATTAATTCTTTCTCTCAGGATGAATTCCTATTGCTAACATGAAAAACCACTACAACATAGACCAAAGGAGTCAAGATGGGTATTTCTATCCTTCCTTCTCACAATAGCAGAAGTCCAAAACATATTTACAGATTTGTCATGGGTTATATAATGAAGCTGGGGTTGAACCATAGATTGCATGGCTTCTCCTGTGTTTGCCTTATTAACCACCTTCTCATTTGAGAGTGAATATGAGATTTGTGTTATTACTGTCAATTTTTCCAATATCAAACAAGTTATAAATAATCCTATGTATCAGAAACATTTTTAAGAAAGTTTTCTAAATAGTAATTGGAATTTATTGATGAATATAGACTTGAGGTTTCCTAACTAGTCCTCATTCTTGCTGCAAAATCCCATCCAAAGGAAAGAAGAACTTAAGAATACTTATGAGACTAGTTCTACCATTTGCATTTTTCATTGTGCTGTGTTAAGCAAGGATTAGCAAAAACTACTGGGCTGGGGATTTATGCACTTGGCTTTTCTAGGAATAAATGTGTGATTTCAAAAAATCTGGCAGATCTCTATAAGCTTCATTTTCTTAGACAATAAAATGATACTGAAATTCCTTTACTTAATTCACAGCGTTTCTTGTAAAGGCTGAATGAGCTAATGACTGAAAAAGCATTTTAAAAAGTTAAAACATGAAAACAATATATGAAATGAACTTTGATGTTCTTAATGTATTTCCCACAGCACTTGACTAATAAAAGGCATTTTGGGCTGGTTCCTTGTAATTTCTCTGGTGAGCCTTATTTGAATCTATAAGTCAAATTTGAAGCCTGTGAGAAGTCATTTATATGGGCAGCACCCTCTACCCCAGTATAAGAGCTTGCCCCTAGAAGTGACTGCCTTGTTATTATTAGATGCTGTCCAGTAAAGTCCAACACATGGTGACCTTATGTACAACAGTGTGCCTCAACACTGTGTCAGGCACAAGATCTTTTTTATGTTTAAGCCCATTATTGCAGTTACTCTGTCAATCCATCTACTTGGGGGTCTTCCTTTTTTTCATTGAGCTGCCAATCTCCCAAACATGATTTCCTTCTTCAAGGATTGGTCCCTTCTGACAACATGTCCAAAATATTTAAGATATAGTCTACCCCCACCCCTTGCTTCCAAGGAGCACTCTGGATGCACTACTTTTAGGATGGATCTGTTGGTTCTTCTGGAAGTCCATAGTATATTCAATATTTTTCTCCATCATCATAATTCAAAAGCATCAATTCCTCTCCTGTCTCCCTTATTCAATGTCCAGCTTTCACAACCATATGATGTGACTGAAAATACCATGGGATGAATCTGGCACACCTTCATCTTCAATGTGATGTCTTTACTTTTCAACACTTTAAAGAAGTCTTTTTCCACAGCTTTTTCCCAATGTAATATGTCTTTTGATTTCTTGCCTGCTACTTCCATGGGTGCTGATTGTAGAACCAAATAAAGCAAAATCTTGGACAACCTCAATCTTTTCTCCATTTCTCACAAAGTTGCATACTGACCCAGTTGTAAGGATTTTTGTTTTGTTGATGTTGAGGCACAATCCATACTGAAGGCTTTCTTTGATTTTCTTTAGTAAATGTTTCAAAGGCTCTTCACTTTCAGCAAGCACCTGCCTGCCTAGTGGTTACCAAATCTTAGTTCGATGCGATCCCAATTGTCTATTTTTACTTTACTGTACTTTTTGGGATACCATCTAAAATCTCTTTGCCTATTCTACAATCTTGAAGCAATTTTCCTATGTTTTGTTGTAGTAATTTTAGTTGTCATTCTTACATTTAAGTCTTTGATCCAATTTCAGTTGATTTTGTATATAGTGAAAGGTAGGAATCTAGTTTCATTCCTCTGCATATGAATACCCAGTTTCCCCAGCACCATTTTTGAAGATACTTTACTACCCATGTTCAGTGTTTACTTTTACTGTTGCTTCCACAGAAGTCCAGACCATCTATGATATGATAGTACTGTGTGTGAGAGCATTCATTGTAGAATGAGAAGCAGGGCTGTCTGTGATCAGTCAGCTAAGGAATTCTGTACCCAAGTGTAGCATCACATGGGACATGAGCATTTTCTCCTCCAGAGAAAAGGCCACAACTTTCCAAGCATCGTTGGGACACTCAAATGTCCTGGTAGGTGGCTTTTCTCAGCAATTTCCTAAACATGTGCAGGACTCTCAATTCAGACAGCTGGTTGACTGGGTCAGACATAATAAGACAACTGTCAAACTCAGACTGTCCATAAAAAGAGCATAGTTATCAAGGAACAAGTCTCTTCATCTTAAGACACAGCAACAATGTGGTCCACAGGCCCTGGGCCAGGGTCTCCAACCTCATGTTCCCTCATAACCTCTTCCTTGGATTATAAAGCCTCCCAAAAGCCTATCTGATTCCCATGCTGCCACACAAATAATTCTTTTCTTAGGTTCTCTATGACCCACCTTACCATTCTCCTTAAGAACAGAGACTGGGTCATTTCCACTTGTCTTTTTCTTTTCTGAGTGTTTAGCACTGAGCCTAGCATGCAGTAAACATTTCAATAAAAAGATGATATATGAAATTATTTAGTTACCAAGGAAGGACTGGAAGCCTAGACAGCTTGACTCAAATTGTGTTGCCTATCTGTAGACTCTTTTCTGTAGGTAAAAATAGAAAAGATAATTCTTAGAAGAAATGGAGTTTAGGAGGGCAAGGGAAAACTGGATGAGAGATAAAGAAAGAAGAATCAGAACACATATTGTTATGTGTAGATTGGAGGCAATTTAGCCTGTCTGGACACATGGACTGGCCAGAGAGAAGCAGAGAGGCAAAAGCAAGTCTGTGAGTGCTATCAACACTCCTCCTGTGTGTCAGTTCAGCCAGGGTCCCCAGCACTTCTCCCACAGAAGCCTGTATTGACAGCACCCCTTAAGCATGGTGTCTTATAATGTATGCATGTCAGACTTCCCTGTTATGACTTACAGTTCACTTTCATTTACTTGTAAAAAATCAGATAAAATGAAATCTCCCAACAGATACATGGTGCTCTGTGCTAAGATGAAGGCTGGGATGTATTGCCTATATTCCCTACAATATTGCTTTTACCATGCCAACTCTCTCCCCTGTTTGATTTAATTGATGGAATAAATAGGGAGACACAAAGCAAAGAAAAGAAAAGCCAATGTTCAGATCATTGGATTTTTTGTCAGGTCCATATCAGCAACTAGTCAATAGGTTTTGAACAGCCCATTTGTAAATGCATCAATATATGCTGATAATGGATTTTTTTACCTTTGTTGAGTGTATTAACATGTTGCCCACATCACATTTTAATATGCTTATTTGAGAACTGCCATACAGATGCATAACAATGGATAATTACTGAGATGCCATGGAGTTAAAACAAATGGCATTCTCCATACACATAGCTCCAATGCCATCAATGGTGGCAAGACTGGCAGAAGAATCACTGATATTATTTAGTTACCAAAGAAGGACTGGAAGCCTACACAACTTGCCTCTGATTGTGCTGCTAATCTGTAATCAATGTTGTCCCTTTGGCCATAGACACCTCATTAACTCTCTTGATGGACACACTTTCTGAGCAGAGATGTCAACCCAATTTTTGTCTGTCCTCATGATATCACCTCTTTAAGTGGGGAGAACAACTTTGCTGTATCATTCAAAATATGAATACATTGGAAGCATTGGACATGTGAGAAGTTGCTGAGAAAGAATTGACTTGAAAATGCAGGCAGAAGATATATTAGAACATTTAGATACATTAGAGGAAAGTATATTTAAGGCTTTTTGTTTTTACAGTGGCTTGATCAAGTCAGAGCCTCTAGGAACTTTGGTCATAGAAGATTCAAGGAAGGAAGCTATAGCTATAAATCTACTGGAAAAACCACTATGCAAAAACCATTTTGGAATTTATTAATGACTACCTTCTTTATGTCTGCAGCCATAGCACCCTGGCATCTGATCCCACCTGATCTCAGAAGCCAAACAGGGTTTGCCTGGTTAGTCAGTCCTTGGATGGGAGACCACCTGGGAATACCAGAGCTGCAGGCTAGGGATTAGGACCTGGCAATCCACTCCTAAAACAATCTGCCATTGAAAACCCTATGAATAGCAGAGAAGCATTGACAATAGTGCAGGTCGTGGCGCAGTGTCAGGGAGTGTTGCGTTCTGTTGTATATAGGATCACTATGACTTGGACCCCATTCGATGGCACCTAACAACAACAACAACATCTTCTTTTTTGTAAGTCAATTTCAATTCTAAAAGTATATTTGAAAATTAGATATTCTAATTTGTCCTGTGGTCTAGAGACTTATATATGTGTATGTTTTTATAATACTATATATACTAAAATCTAATATGCCCTTTTTCAACAGTTTTAGAGAGCTAAAAAATCAGTGGAAGATTACAATTGTGAGGAGATTGGATTCATGGTGAAGAGCTGTGATCTGCATGATTTTTTAGCTCTCTACAGTTGTTGAAAGGGTGTGGATTAGATTCAGGACTATGCAGTATATGTGTATATATAGACAGTGAGACATACTATACATATGTAAATGCATATTTTGTGTGTATATGTTGTTGTTCAGTGCTGTGGAGTAGGTATCTAACTCATAGCGACCCTACATACAACAGACAAAATACTATTGTCATGCTTCTCTGCTATACATAGGGTTTTCAATGGCTGATTGTTTTTGGGAATGGGTTGCTGGGTCCTTCTCTCAAGCCTACAGCATCTGATGTTCCAAGGCGGTCTCCCATCCAAGTACTAACCCGACTCTGCTTAGCTTCTGAGATCTGACAGGATCAGCTGCTACAGTGGTACCGCTGCAGGCAGTTTGTACATACACAGGTACTCATATATCTCTTTCTGGGGCCAGGGGAGAGTCCTAAGAAAAGAAGGATAAAAGCATGTGAGCAAACACATGTATAGATAAAGCTAGGACACTCCTACTTCCCTGTAAAATTCTCCATCTGATAGAACTCTTAGATCACTGTCTTTAAAAATCTTAGTGTTAAAACATTTTTAGAAAATTCTTGTTATTTTAAAAATAAATATAAGTTTAAACATTAGTCCAATTTATTTCCCTCATCTACCCAGCTGACCATTTCTTATTCTCCTTCTTTTAGGAAGAACTCCCTAGGTCTACAGAAGGTCTAGCCTAGGTTCCTTAGACAAGTCTCAGGGAGCCCACATGCCATTCAATGTTTGATGTAAAATTTCATTTTGTTTTATTTTGTAGCTAAATAGATTATTGGTTATGTTTTAATGTTAAGAGAGTTAAAGTGAGACAATAAATAAAAAGGATCATTCCTTTGTCAATGCGTGGCTGAATACTTCCATCCACAGAGTGATGTTTGGGAATTCTAATGTTCCAAATTCCAACTGCAGCATAGAGAATCTGGGCTTGTTTGTTAAAGTGTGTGTACCTTGAAAAAGAAGAAGTTTGTAATCCAATGTCACTTTAAGCATTTTATTTTCACATATGCTCTGTATCTTCAGAAAGCAGACAGTTTTCACTCTATTTTTACCAAGCATTGTGGATTTTTTAGCTTGAGATTATGAGAGTTACCTAAAAGGGCATATGCACTCACGTGTGTGTGTGTATATGTGTGTACACATTCTCACTTGAGTACAACTTGGGTTGCCTAAGGATCCTCTTTCCATCTCCACCTAATATATAACACTTCATATTTGTACTTACTTACGTTAGCCCTAGGGGATCATTAGAAATTTGGTTCATATAAAATTATCTCAAAGTTTAGTGAAGATGAAAAGGCAGAGTAGCACATTTAAATCTAGTTTGTCCAAGAACTGGTCCTATGACATAAGTAAAACTAAACACCCCTCTGAGTTGGCCTCATTCTGTCTAGACTTAATGTCTTCAGTAGCTCCACACTACTAATGCCTATGATTGTGACTATGTTTTCTTGTCCCTCTATCATTTCCCAAAGGCCTGCAACATAAGAAGTGCTTATCATACACACCTGTAACAGTGACATTATTGTTTTTGTTGTCATTTTCAGTAACCTTCTTATCTACCTGACCTACAGCAGAAATTGAGTAAAAGCTACATATGAGATTACTTTGGCTGGCTCCATGAGATAAACAGATGTTCCTGTCAGAAAATCCACTTTATAATGATAGTGGGGAAAGAAGAGTGCTATGTTTCATTAAGTCATGGCAACCTGCCCCTATATTCATCACCCTATGATTTTCCAAAATTATCTTCTAGATAAGGTGTAGAAATGATATAATATATATTAATAGCTTCTGGCAGTTTATCTTTCCCATCCCAGTCATCCCTTTGCTCTCAATCCAATTTCATTCCAGCTTCAAAGGTACATAACGTAGAGTTCACTGAGGTAAAACAGATTGGAGGATTATAATCTATATACCTCCAGCCAACTAAGAGAAGTTACTCAAATAACTCTCATCTCCTTTGATCAAAAGCTATGTCTGTTTATCCCAAAAGTAAATTTTTATGACATAAAAACACAATTATATTTTTCTTTAAGATTAGTCAAATTAGCATCTTGTATCTTTACTCAGAAAATAGTTGTGGGAAACAAGGTACTTTGCCTCTTCCCATTGACTAATGGTACCTGAGTATTCAAACATTTCACTCTCTATTTGGCAGAAGAAACCTAGAACATCATATAAGAAAAATAATAGGTATATTTCTTTATTTGGTAGGAATGTGAAAAAATTCCTTTTGAAATGATTTAAAAGGAGTTTTGAAAGCTCATTTAAAATGTTAATAAGTTTTTGAACAAGCTGAAGGAAAATAGATATGTCTACCAGCAGTTGGAACACCTTTCCCCTCTTCTGGTGTCGGCACTGTAATGTCTGGTGTCGGCACTCCTATGAAAGCCATTCCTCTGTCTTTTTTACTGCTTACGGTGCCAGTGGAACTGCTTGATTTCATAATGCCAAAGGTGAGCATGGGACCTGCCCTGGCCAATCACGGTAACATGTCTCTGACTAAAGCCATTAGTTCATGACACATTCATAGTTCAATGAGACACAGTTTCAGGACCTTTTTGAATGTTCCAATAGCAGAAAGCAAATCTGCTAAAAACAGATAATAACTTTGGAATAACTGGCAGCCATACTGCAGTGAAGTAAGGACAACATGAAAGTGGGTTAAAGCAAAGGTGAATAGAGCTGAGATTGAAAGAAAAATAATTAGGAGTTATTGTGAACTCCTGGATGTAGCCAAGCTTTAAACTAATATTTTAAGATCTTTTTTAAAAAAAAAGATATATATATATATATATATATATATATATATATATATTTAAATGTATTTTTTAAAGTTTATACAAAATTTACCTATGTGTATATGCATTCAGATAATACAGATAGAGTCCATAGAGACATTCCCACCTGTCTCTCTTTCCAGACTCCATACTGCCAAATAGTGAGACAGCTGAGAGGTCAAATAAGATGATGACTGACAATATCCTTTCAATTTACAAATTTAGAAAAATTTAATGGTGAATTTTAGATAAATAGTATCATATTAGTAGAATATCAATGTATCAATGCTGGGTTGAAATGGATTTAATGGTTAAGGAGAGAAGAGAAATTGAGACAGAGATTAAGGTTTTGTTTGTTGGTTTTATTTTTTGTTAGGGGAGAGCAAACAAATGGAATAATGGCTGGCAGGAGAAATGGGATCAATATCAATCATCAAAAAGTATTCCTACCACATATAACTGCAGGAGAAGGACATGACAATCCACTCCAGAGGTAATTCTGAAACAATCAGCCATTGAAAACCCTATGAGGGTTGCTATGAGTCTAATACAACTTCGCAGCACCTAAAAACAACAATAACCACATATGACTGGAATTGTACTACCTCCTTGATCCAGATGATTGCCCAAGAATGAGTTACTTACTCAAGTTCAGTCAATAATTGTTGTTGTTGTTAGGTGCTGTCAAGTTGAGTCTGAATTATAGCAACCCTATGTATAATACAATGAAACTCCCGGCATGGTGCCATGCCTGGCACTATGTCGTGCTTCTTTGGTATTCATAGGGTGGCTGATTGTTTTTGGATTAGGATATCAGGTCCTTCTTCCATTTTTGTGGTGCTGGAGTTCGAACCCAGGGCGTCAGAGAGTGCAGAGAAGCCCTCTACCAATGGAGCTAAACCCCAGGCCTAAGTCAATGAAGAGACTAATAAATAGCCAACATAAAAGAACTGACCAATACATGAAGGCAAATAATTATACCAATCTTAGACTCTTTTAGAAGAATTTGAATTAGAAACACTGAATCTGATATAGCTGACATGCTGGTAGATAAAGAAACTCAAGAACATATTAAGTCAAAGAGAATCACATGATAGAGCCTATTGACTCCCATAGCAGCTCACAGGGACTAGAAGAAGAAATTGAATCCTTTTATGCCAAGTGGGCTGTGATTTAGCTCAGTTGGTAGAGTGTCACTCTGCAGTCTCTGAGGTCCCAAATTCGATTCCCAGGCACTGCAAAAATGGGAGAAAAATGTGGCAATCAACCCTATGGGACTGAGGCAATCCCAAAACAATCAGCCATTGAAAACCCTATGAAAGTCACTATGAGTCAGACACAACTCCATGGCACCTAACAACAACAACATTATGCTAAGTAGACTGTAAGGTATCCCAGTCACATTAGTAATGGTGAATTCAGAGTGGCTTTTCTTGTTTATGAGGCCTGATTTCAAATTCCTTTATTTTTTTTTCTGAATTTACTTTTTAGAAGGCAAAGGATTCACATAGTGCAAATTTCCAAAACTAAAAATTGATTTATAATAAAAAGTCATTCTACTTTACTCAGAGTCGAAAACTGTTATCTGTTGTCCACATATACTTCTAGGGAATTTTTTTGTATCTATAAGCCAAAATATGTATACATCCATAAAATAATTTGTGTCAGTATAAAAAGAACTTCATTTTTTTCTGTCATCATATACAGCCTGGTATAGTTAATCTGTGATGGATAATGGATTGTTTCCCTTCTTTGTCTTTTACACACAAAAGTGCAGTAAGGAACCTTGTAATCAAGTCATTTTGCATATGCAAAGTTTATCTGCATAATGTATTTCAGAAGTGAAATTCTGGAGTCAAATGGTACATGTTCATAATTATGATAGATATTTCCAAAGGCTTCCTACAGAGGTTATGACACAATAATATTTTAATAAAACTTAATGTTCTCTCACATAGTATAAAAGATACTATATGCTCAAACATTTTGAAATATTTGGTAATTCGAAAACAAGATGGTGTCCCATTATAGTTTTATCACAATTCTCCTATTATGAGTTAGACTAACATCTTTGTGCATGCTTAAGAACCACTTTGATTTTCTTTTTTATAAAGTATTTATTTGTTCGTTTTTCCAGAGAGTTGTAGGCTTTTCTCTTATCAACTCTAGAAGCTCTTTTTATAATGCAGAAGTTAGTCCTTTGTCTAGTATTAGTTTTAAATCCCATTGACTAGTTTTCCTTGTGTTTTTATTTCTTCATGGTATGTTTTTCTATGAACAAAGATTACGTGTGGTTGTATATATATAAGCTTAGTGATTGAATTTATCAAAAGATTTTTTGACTTTGGGTTTTTATCATATTTAGAAAAACTTCTCATTAAAAATTATAAAACAATTATTTTATAAACATATATACTTATATTTACAATTTTTCTCCACTGGACTGAGAACCTACTGAGATTAGGGCTTTTGCTTTACTTAATATATCCCAACACCTAAGAAACTATGGCATGTAACAAAAGCTTAATAAAGTGCTAGCTAAATAAATGTAATAGGCTGCGGGTTAGCTTAGTTGGTGGAGAGCTGCTCTGCGCTGAGGCCCTCAGATTCATACCCAGTGCCACAAAAACAGGAGAAGGACATGGCAATCCACTCCTGAAGCAATCCTGAAACAGCCATTGAAAACTCTATGAAGATCACTATGAGTCAGACTTAACTCAAGGGCACCTACAACAACAAATGAATATAATAATATTGATATGAGAACAAAAGAATGTCTATATAATGAAATGCACATACAAAGGAACTATAAAATGATATAGAACTATCTAGAATATTAAAATATAAAGAGCACAATTTCCCTGTTAACTCTTCTCTCTTTAGTCCCACAAAAATGTTGTGTTCACATGCTCTTCTACTAATAACATATCCTATATTTTAAAAATTATTATCTTTAAGAAAATCTACATTATCCCTGCATGCTCCATTTATTGCTAACTTCAGAATCCAATATGTTAAAACTATAGAGTGAAAAGTTTTGGTCTAATAGGGTAAATGTTTAAAAAATGGAAATGCAAACAGTCATGTTCTAATATAGTTTATTCTTAGGAACATTTTGTTCCTCAATTTGGCTATTCATATATAGTCACATCTGGTTGCTACTAAAAGAAAAAATTCCATTCTTCCTTTCCTTTTCCTTTGTTATTAAAAAACTAAGTAACAGTTTGACTCTTTTTCTCATTTATACACATTTGCACTCCATGCTCCAGTAAGTGTGTGTGCATGTGTGTATGTGTGTGTGTGTGTGTGTGTGTGTGTGTGTGACAGAGAGAGAGAGAGAGAGAGAGAGAGAGAGAGAGAGAGAGAGAGAGAAAATGACTTTGTCACCGGATCCTAGACTTCACTTCTAATGTAATGAAGGTTCAGTAAAATTGGAAAGGCCTATGTGTTTTTATTTTCATAAATATATCCCTGAGAAAACGAGTCCTAATAAAGGAAAAAAGTCCAGGGAAGGGGAGATACTAGACTAGTGTGCCAAGAAGATATAAGCATAGCTGATCCAATTCATTCTCAGGCATTTAGTAATCTTCATTGTGACTTTGAAAAAATACCTCTCTATTGATGTAGACCTTGGAGACATGAATAGAAAGGCCATTTTAAAACGTATTTGTTTGTACATTTGTTGAGTATGCAGCCTCTGTTATTCGTGGTGATGCTTCCAAAGAGTCAGTTAAATTTTTACAAAATTTTTATAAAGTGAACACATGGCCTGCAGTACACTAGTCTGAAGTATAAGATCACTAAAGCACTAAGTCATCAAAGTAAATAGTACCAAGAAATGGTACATATTTCTCTTCAGTAGGCTAAATGTAGAGTGAATCTCAGGAGATAATATTATCTGAAAATAAGTATGACTCAAAAACATAAGACTTAACATCTCTTCTTAGGCTAATCTAGCCACCAAAGGCAAAGCAACTTGCCACGTAAGAATTAGGCACATTTACTCCCTGACAGCAGTGATTCTCTCCTAGGCGTGATCCTCTGCCCTTAACTAAGGCAGGACATTTGGAAATGTTTGGAGATATATCCAGTTGTCACAACTGAAAGGAGATGCTACTGGCTTGTAGCAGGTAGAGGCCAGAGATGCTGCTAAACATCATAGAATCACAAGATGGATTTTCACAACAGACTCATCTACACTAAAATGTCAATAGTATCATGGTTGAGAAATTCATCTTTACTGGAATTCTTAGTTACTTGTATTCCATGATACTGTGCAATACTGCTAATTGAAAAGAGTATGTTTGATTTTAACTGGAACAATTTCACTTTTATATGGGTTACTACCATGTTGAAATACTAACTACTTCATGACATAATAAAAATAACATTATAAGTAATTTTTATGAGTAAGTAATTACAACGAATTTCAAAAGGTACAAAAACTCCTACAGCTGATATATACTCTTTCATGTCTCAGTTTACTAATGCTACAAAATAACTTCTGGTAAAACTTTAATTATGAAGCAAACTTATAGTGAAATTGAATATGAAACATTTTATTTTTATTATTTTCTCTACAGTAATCTCATTCCCTTTTTAATTGAAATATAAACTGTAAACTAATTGAGTTGCAATTATTTAGACTCTCCCACTTATTACAAGTAACTGAAGATTTACATAGTGACTTTTTATAATCATTATTATAAAATACCATTTGTACTTCTCAGAATTTATAGTAAACATAAATCCAAAACAGTTCCCTTCTAAGAAAATCCTAGTCCACAAAATTAGGAAAAAATAAAAAAGAAATAATGCAGAATTTCTATCCTTCTTAATATATTCCAGGTCCTCTGATTCTGTTTGCATGTAAATATACTCTGCTCAAATAAAAGGAAGTTTAAGAAAGGTTTGAATATATTAGTGTTGCTGCAATTACAGCTTTAAATATACTAAATGAAATGCCAACTTTAATTACTAAGAAATGTGTAGCAAATTATAAACATAACAACAGTAATGTTTAATGCATACCAAATATCTGGGTTCATATTGAAGAATATCTCTTCATATGCTTCATGTTTTGGCAAAAGACATCATATTCATTTTAAATACATTAAAGCTCTGCCAAGAATTATGAAGTGAAAAATATATAAAAATACATACAAATTGGGTATGATGTAACTCATTTGTTACCTGTACTTAAAATCATGCAAAGTTGAAGTATACTCAACATTTACCTCTGTGAATAATTGACTTAAAATATATCATTTCCTTTAAGATCATGTCATTTCTTTCATGAGTTTCTAAAAATCATTGATCCATCACTGAAACACAAAGGAAAAACTATTACCCAAGCATTTACTTTTATTCAATACTTCCCATGGTTATATACAGATTAATTCACTCAGCTAATGAACCATTTCATTTCATTAAGGCTTTTGATGGATTATATTTATTTATTATGAAAATTGTGTTCGCTCTCTGTCACTGTAATAAAATACCTGAGATAAACCACTTAAAGGAGAAATGATTTATTGTGGCTCATGGTTTCAGAATTTTCAGTGTATGGTTACCTAGCTCCATTGTTTCTGGGGCCATGGTGAGGGAGAACATCACCATGTAGCCAAGCTGCTCACCTTGTGGTGGCCAGGAAGCAGAGAGCAAGCTTACTCTTACAGCAAATCTCCTTCCCCAACACCCTTAAACAATAAACTCATCAATGGATTAACCCAATGACAAAGTCAGAGCCCTCATGATCCAGTCACCTCCTTAAGCCCCACCTTCCAGAGGTGAGAAATGCTGATTTAGAGAGCAGACCTTCAACAAACCAGCTTTTAGAGGACATTTCAGACACAAATAATAGTAAAAAATTATATATATTTTTAAAAACCTGATGTTTTAAGGTAATATCCTTGAAAATATTTTGTATGTTGAAGAAAGATGAATAGATATCTTAATGTAAATGGAGAAAAAAGAGAAATTTCTATTTTATTTACTTTGAGTTTTATTGCTGGAAGAATAAACTGGCGCACACACATACACAAATATATATATATATATATATATATATATATATATATATACTTATATTTATATTTGTGTGTGTGTGTGTGTGTGTGTGTGTGTGTGTGTGTGTGCTATTTGGGGTTGAATCCAGGTCCTCATGTTTGCATGCTTTGCAAGTGCTGTACCACTGAGCTGCACCCCCAGTCCATTTTTTACTTTGTGAGACAGGGTCTCACTAAATTACACAGACTGCCTCTGGTGTCGAACTTGCAATCCTCCTGTCTCTGCCTCCCGAGCTGCTGGGATCACAGATGTGTGTCACTGCACCCGGATGACAAAATATTTCTGAGCACTATTATTCATGTAGATTTACATCTAATCTTATCTCATGTATTATCACCATTGTTGTTGTTAGGTCCCACTGAGTTGTGTCCAACTCATAGTAAACCTCATAGAGTTTTGAATGGCTGATTGTTTCCAGATTGCCTTGGGAGCGGATTGCCATATCCTTCTCCCAAATATCACTATAGTAAGTACTTTTTTCAACATTTACTAACAGTATACTTTTTAAAGGCCTCTCTTCACTTTTTTAATTTACTGCTAACAAAAAGTGTAGTTCCATATTTCTAACTTTTCTCCTTGTTTATCTGAAAAAAGTAAGTGACAGACATGGAGGTTTTATATTATGATAGTTCCCCAGAATTTGAAATTGGTGGACATCAAGGGGTTTTACTTTGTATTGCTTTGTTTTCTTTTGCTTTCTGACACGGTCTCACTATGTAGCTCATGCTGGTTTTGAACTCTCGGCCCTCCTACCTTGATCTCCCCAGTGCTGGGACTATAGGTGTCCATCACCATGCCTGGCTTCAATTTATTTTTACATGTGAAATGTGAATAAAGGAAATATATGAGTAAAGGCTCCTTATTTTCTTGTAGGCATCGCTCTGCATCTGAGTGCAGGCATTCTGTGTACACTATTCCTGGCCTTCCACAAGAATCTAATGAGACACTCCCTGGTTGTGCCCTGCCCCCTCTCTTCACCCTCTACCACCAACTGAGAGATGCTAAATACTATTTCCTACATTTCTTTCCCTCCAATTCTCTCTTATCCAAGAAAATTTTCCCAAGTTTAGGAGTTACTATGTTTTCCCTCTAGGGAACATATTCACACTTTAGAAGAACTTTTTGTTGTTAGGTGCCATTGAGTCTGATCTAACTCATAGCAACCCTATGTACAACAGAATGAAACACTATCTAACACTGTGCAATGCATATGATCTTTTTGTATGAGCCCATTGTTGCAGCCACTATGTTTCTTCTCATTTGGAGTCATGCCACATCAGCAAAATGAGGTCCCAAGGAGTTTATTCCATTTCTGTCATTAATATTGACTCTATTTTGAGGCAACAACCCTCCCCCTGTTGTTCTTTGAATACTTTACAGCCTGAGGGCCTCATTGTCCAGAGCTATATTTGACAGTGCTTCTCTGTTATTCATAGGGTTTTCAATGGCTAATTGTCTTGAGACTGGGCTGCCAGCCCCTTCTCCCTAGTCTGTCTTAGTCTAGAAGCTCAGCTGAAATCTGTCCACTGTGAGTGTTCCTACCGGCTTCTGAAATACCAGTGGCATAGCTTTCAGCCTCATAGCCACACACAAGCTCCCCCAACACAAGCTGGCAGATGTGTGGAGAAGGACCTTTAGGAAGGCATAATATTAACCCAGAGTAATATGTGGCTCCCAGATTGGTAATTCCAGACTCTTGTGTTTAAATATTTTGAGAAAGATAGGAGTTTAAGAAACAAATAATTTACCACACTAAATGGGCTCCTGCCTACTTTTACTGTAGGCATGTCTGATGAGAGTTTACCATTTAGTAAGAAACTATTAGGAGTTCTCACATTCAAATCATGCTTAGATTTTACTCTCTTAGTGAGATTGATGCTCACACTTTATAATGTATTTTCAGGTATTAGCATAAGATACTCTGAACTCCCAAGTTTTTATAATATTCTTGTTTTATAAAAAGCTTTCAGAAGTTATTTTTGTTTCTTACCAATAAATAAACTACTGTAGAATGAGTTGTACCCCTTCTATTAATTTGTAAAAGCCCTAACCCCCAACGTGATGTTATATGGAGACAGGAATTTTTGGAAGTAATTAACTATAGATGAAGTCATGACCATGGGGCCCTCATGTTGGGATTAATGCCTTAAGGAGAAGAGAATTTGCTTTCTATCTCTTTCTCCCTCTCCACCTTATAAGAACACAGTGAGAAAGTGACCACCTGCAAGCCGGGAAGAAAGTTTTCACTGGGGAACTAAATCAGCCAGGACTTTGATCTTGGGTTTTTCAGTATCTAGAACTTTGAGCAATAAATTCCTGTTGCTTAAGTCACTGAGTTTATGGTATCTGAATAATATACACAGAAGAGAATACAGAAAGAACAAATGGCCAGGTGTCATGGCACTTGCCTATAATCTCAGTGATTCAGGAAGTTGAGAAGGAAGATTGCAGGTTTGAGGCAAGAGGTAGCCTGTATAACTTAGTGAGACCTTGTCACAAAATAAAAAAAATTAAAAAGGGACTGAGAGTGCAGCTCAGTGTCAGAGCACCTGCCTAGCATACTCAAGGCCCTGGGTCCAACCCAAATCCCACCCCCCAAAACGGGATGAATGGACTGACTTTCTTTATTAGTATAATAGATATTAGAAAACAGTACTACTTTTTCTTGGAAAACTTTTGTCGTAAACATGTTATCATAGTGGTAACATCAGAAATAAAATACAAAAATCACCTATAAGAGCCAGTAATCCTGGTACATGCCTGTAATTCCTGCAGTTGAGAGACTGAGGTAGGAGGATTATGGATTTGAGGCCAGCCTGGACGACATATAGAGTTCCAGGCTGGCCTGGAATACATAATGTGATCATGTCTCAAAAAAATACCCAATCATCCATGATAATATCACCCAAACAAATGAGCTCTTTTATATTTTTATATTAGGGTATTTCTAACCAAACTAGATTCTTGATGCATCAGTCTAAAGTCTTTCTCCAATAATACTGAAATATTAATTAGGAGAAGAGCCCTTAGTGGGCAACCTTGATCCACATGTGCTACTTCTCCAGCTATAGCTCATACATCTGTGAAATGGAGGCTATAACACTGATATACCAGAAAGAATTGTAGTAAAGAAGTTGATAAGCATCCTGACCAGGAGCACTCCTGAAGCACTGCAGTAAGCTCTGTGTAAATTTTGAAAAGAGTACTTTGTGTGCAAATGTTTATTTTATGGAGTTGCATTCTGAATAGGGCAAAAATCACCAGAGACATCCTGCAAGTGTCAGGGGAAAAAAATCAATAAAAACACTACTAATGGCTAACGTGGTAGTGAGTGGCAAGTAATAACTGATTCAACATCAAAACAACTCTATGAACATTATAGACTCTTTGCATATATCATTTTAAGCCACTGTTTTAAAGATAAATAAAATGAAGGGCATAGAGCTTAAATAACTTCTCCTGACCACCTGGAGTGGTAATAGAAGAGAGAGATTTGAACCTAAGCCAATTCAGATTTTTTTATGCATGAGATACATCCTTGCAATGAAACCCTTGCCAGTTGCAGCAAAGGAGGTAAGAATCCCTATGTAGAGAAGGAAGGCTGAAAAAAACAAACTCCCAAACTAAGCACAGTCTTGTGGCCTACCTTCCAGTCATTACACAAGAAATCATGAGTCTCTCCCAATTACCACAGTTACAATGTGCATGTAGACAGAATCTGCACAGTTTCAATGTGCATGCAGACACCCAAGAAGTGAAAATTAGTTTGATATTCCTTGGTTACATTATTCTCAATTCCCTTAACAATTAAATCATATCAATTGGCTACAAAATCCCCGTATGTTGGAGATTTTTATTTCCAGCTGTGCAAGAATGACACTTGAATCTGGTATGCCAAAGTCAAGCTGTTTATGAAACAACCACCAGTCATTAGGCAGCCAAATTGTTATGGTGCAACAAAGCCAAGTTCTAAACCATAAAATAATATTAGGGGTATTTTGCAGCCAATCTAAACAGCTAATCAAATGAGATCATAGATTCTCCGGAAAGCAAAGTGGGCCATTCCAGGATGATTCTCATCAACAAATTTCCATGTGAAAATTGGGGGAAAGCACTTAGATTTTTCCCTAGGGATTGGGGTCAATTTCCAGATATCTCAATTTCAGACTCAACCCACTCGTTTGCGGGGTAAGGCTAATGTCTATTTAAAGCCATTCAGATCATGCCTTTGATAGTTTAGGTTTTTACCCTTTCTGATTCTTTGTTAAAATCTATATTACATTTATGTTAAAATAACAGATATCATTTTCATTTAAATACCAACACAGGCTTTATAAACATTATTGAGAACATAAAAGTGTAAAATTAAAAGGATGTATGCAAAGTAAAGCATCTAAATGAAAGAAAAAAAGAGGTAATAGTAATGAGCAAAAGAGCAAATGCTCACAAGGGAGAAACTGCAGCCACTGAATGTGAATTGAGTGGACAAAGATTTCTTTTCATTCATGCATTTCTCATGAAGCTGTGGAAGATATGTCTCAAATGCTCAGTCAGGCTGGAGTTGGAAGATATGGTTTCCTATGGGAACAGAAGCTTACTGCCATGGTAGTATGCATTCCAAGCATGAGTTTAAGCTGCAGCCTTCTTTTCCTATTCAGAATATTATGTGTACTCTTAGTTTCAATTATTGGACCCCAGAGAGCTATGAATACCAAGCCTGCATCCTTAGCTCCTTATTTCTTCCTGTCTTCTGAATTCAGATGTGTACTTTCCAACTCTTTGTATTTTTTTCTTCCTTACAGTGTATCAGGCTGTTTCCTTTCCCACAACATTCCTGAAAACAGTAAGTGCAGTGGACATATTACATCTAATATTCAATGCTGCAGAAATTGACAAGATTACCCTGTCATTAGTGCTGGTCAATGATGTCTGCTGCTTATCAGACAGACACCGCCTGTATTCACCCTGTGTCCTCACTGGTCTCTGAAGGCCAATAAACAAATCAACACCATCCAGTAACTAAAGACAAAACCTCTTAGAATGCAAATTGTTTCTGTTATTTAGACATTCTCATATATGGTGCTTTTTCATTATAACACTATTGTTAATTTTTCTTCTTTGTCTGGCTAGCAAGACAGGCTTGACACATTATTTTATAGGTAAAATAAAACTACTAGATACTCAGCTATTTTTCCATGCTTTGAAGGGTTTATTAACTAGCAAAGTTTCTCAAGAAGAGATCTGGATATGACCTGTATCAGAATTGCTTCTGTGGTTATTTTAAAAAGATGATTACTCATCAAAGAGTACATAAATAAATTGAGGTACATTCACCTAATAGAGATCTATTCAACTATAAAAATCCATTTATATAAACTCCTAGAATAGCCAAAACTAACCTGTGGTGACTGAAATCACATCAATGTTTGCTTCAGGGTAGGGGTACCACCTGGGAAGGGGCATGGAGAAACTTTCTTGGGGATGCTCTCTGTCTTAATATGCATTCACAACAATTTTATTAAATGAAGCAAGTAAAATCTTAACATTTCACTGTGAGTAAACTATACTGTGGGAGAAAGACCCGGCAACCCACTCCCAAAAAACAATCAGCCATTAAAATTCCTATGAATATCAGAGAAGCACTAACAATAGTGTTTCACCTGTTGTACATAGGGTCATTGTGAGTCAGACACTGACTCCACAGCACCTAACAACAACAAACTATACTGCAAATGTTTAAAATGCTGACTCTTATTGCCTATCCCCCACACATCCGCATTCATCAAAATAATTTTTTTTTACTTTAGAATATTTTAGATTTATAGAAAAGTTCCAAAGATAATATATAGAGTCCCTGTATACTCCATACCCAGGCTGCCCATTGTCAATGTCGTATATTATTATTCTGTTACAACTAAGTGAATCAATATTGATATATGATTAATATCTAAACATAACACTTCATTTGGAATTGCTTCCTTTTTCCCCTAATGTCCTGTTTATGTTCCAGCATCTCATCTTGGACACCACATTGTGTTTGAACATCATGTGTTCCTCAGGATCTCTAGGCTCTGACAGTTTCTCAGAATTTCCTTGTTTTGTATCTTCACAGTTTTAGAAGCAATGTTCAGGTCTTTTGTAAAATACCGGCTGGGGTAATAGTTAAGGTTCTTCTCATGATTAGAATGAGGTTCTAGGTTTTGGGGAGCAAGATCATTAAAGAACCATTCTCCTCACATCATTTTGTTGTTGTTAGGTGCCGTCGAGTCGAGTCCGACTCATAGCGACCCTATGTACAGTAGATCGAAACACTTGCCGATTCTGTGCCAGGCAAACCATCTTATTGATGTTTAAGCCCATTGTTGCAGACACTGTGTTAATCCATCTGGTGGAGGGTTTTCCTCTTTTCTGTTGACCTGCCACTCTTCCAAACATGATGTCCTTCTCCAGGGATTGTTCTCTCCTGACTACATGTCCGAAATATGTAAGACGCAGTTTGGCCATTTTTGCTTCCAAGGAGCACTCTGGTTGTACCTCTTCTAGGA
>VMDO01029885.1:0-22048 GCA_007922755.1 Pedetes capensis | reverse complement strand
CAGCTCCACCAGCAATGTAAAAGTGTTCCCTTTTCCCCGCAGCCTCGCCAGCATTTGTTGTTGTTTGTTTTATTGATCTTGGCCATTCTTACTGGTGTAAGGTGAAATCTCAGCGTTGTTTTGATTTGCATTTCCCTAATGGCTAGGGATATTGAGCACTTTTTCATGTGTTTCATGGCTTTATGGACCTCTTCATTTGCACTAGATGTATTGACACAGTGGCTGCAACAATGGGGTTAAGCATAAATAAGATCCTGTGCGTGGTACAGATTCAGGGAGTATTTTGTACTGTTGTACACAGGGTCACTATGAATCAGATGTGACTCAATGGCAGCTAACAACAGAATGAATCACAAGGAAAAATCACCATCAAGGAGAGGGCTTGTCAGGGATGTGAAACAGCTGGTGACAGGAAAGCAGATGTGAGTTACGAAACTCAGTGTCAATGACAATAAGCTAAGTGTCATGAGTTCCACGATGGATAACGTCTTTGACAGCATGAAGAGAGATCAAATGAAAACAAAACATTGAGGAGAAAGAAAATCTCCCCATCCTTGAGTTATATAAGTGAGAAGGAACGAATAGCCCTTTTGTTAAAAGGACTCCTGTGAAAAAGCATTTGTCTGGAGACAGCCAGAGTTTTTTAAGGTTAAGGAAGGAAAGGAAATTTTCTAAAGAAACTGAAAAGGAAAGTGAGTTTGTGGATTGCAGATCAGACTTGAAAGAGCCTAGGAGGGGAGGACTGGATATGATTAGGAGCACTGACCACATGGTGCATCTGGGTTTATGGTGATACTGGCAGGCCTGAAGTTTGGACTTCCACTGGTGAATAGAAGGTCCTCCGGTCAATATAGGATTCATACTAATAGTTCTTTATAAGAAGGTAGCTGGACATTGCAAGTAATGGTTTTATTACTTACAATCAGTTAGACACATTGCTATTTACCCCGTTATATGGCACTTTCTCTGTGTGTGTGTGTGTGTGTTTGTGTTTTATTTGGGGGTTCAACCCATGGCCTCAATACATACTTTGAACCATTAGTCCATTTTTTTTATTTGTTATTTTGAGTCAGATTTGCACTAAGTTACACAGGCTGCCTCTGGCCTTGAACTTGCAATCTTTCTGTCTTTGCCTCCCAAATTGCTGGGATTACAGGCATATGCCATTGTGCCTGGTTTTCACTGCTCTCGATTATGGAAACTTTTGTGGTCAGTTCCCAGTTCAGATAACAGTAGGCTGTCCTTAAAGTGATTGCTGCTCTTGGCTCACAATTATGGCAGAATGGAAAGAAAACAATCAGTAGACGATTGTTTTGGTTAAAATTAATTCTATTAAAGTAATCAAGATGGTTTTTAAGTTTTTAAAGATTGTAGACAAAAGGTTTTGTTAAATGTTTGAGGGTTTAAAGAGAAAAAGCCATAAAAACCTCCCTTATTAGATAATGCAACTAGTCATAATACATGATCCCCTGGGAGTTTCTGATAACCAAGCTAGAGTTCTATCAGGAAAATTATCATGAGACTAGAAGATATTTACCAAGGATAAGAGAGGCTGGAACTGGTAATTATTCCTTCCTTACTGCTCAGTGGTGATTAGGGCCTCATAAAATCATTAAAAACAAGCTATATTAGTTCGAAATAGATTTTGAAATGTTGGAAGAAGTCCAAATAAGACCAAGGGAAATGATTTAAGAAATTGCCAATTTTATAAGGAAAAATGAATTTGGGCAAAGAAAAGTTTAAGGAATTTTAATTTCTACTTTCAATTCTATGTTATGACAAATAGTTTGGCTTTTAAATTGTCATGAAAATGGGGCTTCAAGCATATTAGTAGAGGGTACTCTGAAGGCTAATGAAAATATCCTTAGAACACTAACATTTCACCAGGGAATAGTATGAAAATATTATTTCTGGAAATAGCATAACAGATTCACTCAGAATGCTGTAGAAAGCAAAGGATTGGGTAGATCCCACTCTCTGTCAGCTGACAATTTGTGCTGAGAACTAGAATAAATAAAGAGGGAGGGTGTGTTAGTTAGCTGGTGCATCACTGTGCCAAAACACCAGACAGAAACAAACTCATGGGAGGGATGATTTACTGAGGCTCACAGTTTTAAAGGATCTCAGTCTGTAATGACAGGAGTCATGACAGAGCTGCTGGCTGAGGGTTAGCTGGTGGCAGAGAACCTCATGCAATGTGAATCAGGAGCTGAGAGAGCTCACTGTAACTGGGGATCTGGGTAACACTTTCAAAGGTTTGGGTAAAATTTCCAAGACCAGAGTCCTGTAATCTGCTTCCTCAAAGCTAAGACCTACCTCCCAAAGTTTCATAGCCTCCAAAACAGCAACACCAGCTGGGGGCCAAGTGTTCAAATACATGACATTTGGGGAATATGTTAAATTTAAATTTAACAGAAAAGAAGAGGTGAATATTGCATGGGTATTCTATTAATCTATTTTTATTCTAAAGTATCAGAAAAATGCCTAAAAACTATCGACAGGTAATTAGATATTGAAACAAAATCTAAGGAACTGAGAGCTACCAGTGCCTTATCTCCTGTATCCCTCAGATAAGCTTAGGAACATCTGGAGATTAGAACCCAGAGAAAATCCAACTTGGTTTTCTCTTTCTTTTTGTCACATAGGGATGCTAGATCATTTGACATCTGGGTCTCACATTCCTATCTGTGACTAGTAATACCCATTCTGCTTAAGGATGTGTTAGGAACATTGACAATAATAAGTGAAATCACATAATTCAATGTGGATCCATACTGTTAAAGAGAGCTGGCATAGGAACTCAGATTTAGGCCATTATCCAGCAAGGCTTCTAAAAGTAGCTTCTGTTTGATGAGGTGAGACTTCAAGGCTGCCAGGAAGAAGTCCCTATCTCCAAGATGGCCTCCTTACTTTTTAAGAGATCTTTGTAGCCTTCATACTATACCCACTGTCACTGCTTCTATTCCAAATAAATTTTGTTCCAAGAAAAAGAATGCACACTGAAATTGTTTGGAAGCAAGAGTGGATGATGAGGATGATGAGTGGGAGTACTCTGAGTAGACTAGACGTGTAAAGATATTTTGAGGGCAGGAAAATTTGGAAATAGATAGAAAAGGGAGAGAATCCTGAATACAGATCTTTTCTCTCTTCATTTGTTTGCCCAGAACCAAACCTGCTCTAAAAATTTAGTATAGTTATTCACTTTAGTCACTAAGGAAAGATTCTTGATGCACAAGTAAGAACCCACTCCCAGGTTTATATAAAACACACCAGAATACAAGATGCAGGTTTCATCTTTCTTGGGACTTTTACAGTTGTGAAAGTGAGGACTGGAAATAAAATACACATTTTTTTTTCTATGTCTATAAGAAAACTCAGTTTCATAAACCATGTCAGGTATCAAGAGCCTGAAAGAAATCGTGTATTTGGAGAAAAAAGTTTTTGTATGTAATTTGATTTGCTTGCATGTACTAGATTAAAGAAGAGAAAGAGCCTTTTTTCCCCAGAGCACTCAGACCATAATTGTGCATTATTTCTAGATGTGCTTTTTTTTTCAAGTTTTCATGCACAAGTTTCATTGTTCATTGTTATCAAAGCATTCTAGGCTGTCAAAATAATTGGGATATCTTTTTTTTTAACCAACCAAAGTTAAACAGGTAAGGCTTTTGTAACATTTACTAAATTTCAGTTAACATTAATGAAAAGTGAAGCAAGTAATTCAAGACATGCAAGGTTTGGAGAAATTTTTATTAAAACATTTATGAAATATCCATCTATAATATTTCTATATGCATTAACTTCTTTTCATAATTGGTGAATTTGTTATGGATGACATACATTTATAAAAACATTTTCCACTTAAAAATTTTAAGATGACACATTGGCAATTATAACCCCCTTAACATAATTTCATGAGCTTTATATACTATGTAATTTGGATTACATTACTTAGTTTGAGTGATTATAAACTAATTTGGGGTTTTTAAAGACAGAGAAGCATTTATCAAGGTTAGCTTTTCCAAACAGAAAGTTGAGTGTTATAAATTCCACCTCCCACAGACCAGAATTCATATCCATTGGTCAGGGGCAAATATCACTGGATCTACATCCTCAGTCACTTTGTGCCACTTCACCAAGTCGGAGCCAAAGGTAAGTTTTTACACTTGCTTTCTTCTTGGATTAGAGACTTTTTCCCTCCTATAACAACCTTTAAAAATAATTTAACTTGTTTTAATATCTACTGGTGAACTTTGATCCAGTGGATTTGGTTTAATTTTGCTGTTGACTTTATATTTATATTATTCTTGGAAATCCAAATTTGTAAATTTGCTTAGGAATTAATAACATAGGGCAAAATTGTTTATCTTATTAGTCATAACAGATGCCAATAAAATTATAGTAGTTTCCAATATATGCCTTAAATTAAAAGCCATGACACAGACTACAATCTTTGTCCATAGAAATAAGCACTATTGATTGGTAGTGATTGAAATATTATGCAAAGGGAGAAAATAGTGTTATTCCCAGTGTTTAAAAATATTCTGATTATCATATACCATCATGGATTTTGAATGCTTTTTTAAAGCTGAATTTTCTAAAGTTTTAAGTAACTCTATATTTTCTAAATATTATGGAATGGTCTAAAATGAATAACAGACTGCAAGTTCCAACTAGGAAACTCTATTAAATACAGATATTAACTAAAGGAATGAATATATATTTTAACTAAAAGTACATAGATTTTCTTCACATTTTTCACATTCATATGAACTGTCTTATTGCTGATAGCTTTAGAGGATATGCCAAATACAAGTTAACTCTGATGTGTAGACATTTATAGCCAAATATAGTGTGAAGTGAGAAAAAGTATCAGCAAGTGTGTAGCTTCTTTGAACAATGGAAGTTTCCAAAAATATACAAGGAAAAAATTGTTTTATGTTACTGGCCACTGTTAATATGTCCTACTTGAAAATGGGAGAATGGCTCAGATTTGCAAATCACACTTTTATTAAGTAAGACCTTGTTGGTAATTGTTTAGAATAGTTTCAGATCTGCATTACTGCAAAGCCCTCTGCAAAGGCCAGTGAAATAGAGGTGTAGTTTATCCAGGGTGAATAAAAAATTTATTTGAAGCAAGCATGGGGGGATAAAAAAGAACTCCTTGTCCTGCTTCTTATTCTCAGGAGAATTTCATATCCTTCTGCCTAAATCTGTTTCATAAAGACTTTCCTTCAAGTAGCTGAAGGTCATTTTGTCTGCCAGTGCATTTAAGTTTAAATGTAGTATTTATCATGAATTCTCTTTTATATATGTCCATGGATACTAACACCACATGTACTGTTCTTAAAGTAAATTCAAGAAGTATACATAAAATATAAAATCTCTTAAAATTAAACATGTTTAATTAAAAGTTTTACAATACTTTGCCTGCTACATAAATGATCACAAGGTAACATTTTTGAAAGGAACAACTTTAATGTTTAAATTTAGGGATGATTATTTTACTAAATGAAAATGTAAGCTAAGAAATACAGAATCAAAATAAGTAAAATTATAAGACCTTGACTGAATCCCTAAAGGCTTTCTGTTATAATGGAAAAAGAAGTGTGCTTATTAAGGGATAACTATACAAAAGATTGCTCTATTTGTACTTCCGCTAAGGGAGTCTTACCAAATAGTGCATCTTAGACATGTATTCCTTGGAGTTTAGCACAACGGGTAGAGTGCTGCTCTGTGCTCTATGAGGCCTTGGGTTCAATCACCAGCACTGCAAAAATGGGAGAAGGACATGGAAATCCACTCCTGAAACAAACTTGAAAAATTCAGCCATTAAAAATCCTACGAGGGTTAGAATGTTGTTGTTAGGTGCCATGAGTCTGTCCAACTCATAGCAACCCTCATAGGGTTTTCAAGGGCTGATTTTTTCAAGATTGTTTCAGGAGTATATTGCCACATCCTTCTCCCATTTTTGCGATGCTGGGGATTGAATCTATGGCCTCAGGGAGTACAGAGTGGCACTGAGATAAACCCCAAATATACTACAGATTGAATAAAAATCATTTTTCTTCCATTTAGCTAAAAACATTTTTAAAATATTGAGTGGAATATTAATGTATGTACATAATAAATTATACATTTATTCAGGAATCCAAAGACAACAAAAAAGTAATAGAGAAAAAACTCATTATTTTGTTTTGGGAAAAGTCTTAGACTGGAATGTACAAGAGAGAGTAATAAGTACTGGTTATATTACTAGCAAATTCTGCCTCAGTTTCCTCATCTATAAACTTGTGTGAAAATTGGAGTCAAAATTAGTGTTATCTTCATCATCAACTCTAAATCCTAGAGATAAAGAGATTTAATGCTTATTAAATGGTAAAACTCTTAGATGATGAAAATGTTTTGTAAATAATTATATATGTCCTGATCTTTCTACATGCTACTTTTTCCATTTTTCTTTATAACATAAAATCAATTTCACTATAATTAAAATATCCACTATAAAAATGTGAATAATTTGTAAGTCACATTGAACTTCTGGTAACAATGGTACTCAGAAGCCATTGAATTTCATGTATTATGTTTATAAATTATCCATGTTAAGAAAGATACCAGATTTAGTTCCTTGATGTTGGCATTGATTTATCTTCATTCCTATTTAGTGCAAACTGTTCCTAAACTATTACCAAGTAAATATTTATGAATTTTTAATATGTTATGATTAGGAACTTTTGATGATGAAAATGTTAGCAAGATTTGTCCTGGGACTTGTCATCTTTGATGCTGCTGTGACTGCTCCAACTCTAGAGACCATCAACTATGACTCAGAGTCCTATGATGCCACCTTAGAAGACCTAGATAACTTATACAACTATGAAAACATACCTATTGATCAAGCAGAGGTAATGGATTCTCACTGCTATTGAGGTTTTTAAAAAGTATTGACTGAGGAGTGATTGAAGTTTGTTCTCTTGAAATAGATTTTTTCTTATTTATAAGTAAAAAGGTTTATGTTAATAATTTTATATTAACCTTTCCTTCGGAACATGTGCAGTCTCTTTTAGAGGGTAATGTTGGGACAGTCTTTTGCTTTCTTTAGTTTATTCTGTTTTCCTCAGCTCTTCTCATCAAAATGGAACAAAGTGGGGGGAGGTCTCTCTTAAGTTATTAAGAAAGCTTTAGAGGAAAAGGAAATCAGCAAAGAAAAGAGCTAAAATATGATGCATGCAATGAAGAGACAAGTTTGGAGTACAGAAGATATGAGATTAAAATAAATGAGAAAACAATAAAAAGAAAGCAGAGAAAGACACTGGATTGGAACTTCCCTGCATCCTAGGAGTGAATGTGCATTTCTGAATAACTAATTGTCTCCCCAGCAGTCATACAGGCATTGGCAAAGTTAGAAACGTAAATCTGATATGACATGTTCCTAATTAAATGCTGGGCTTTTAACACTTTTATGTAACTAAAGGATACAGGGTAATTTTCATTAGTCAAAAGACAGACTTTCAAATGCCGAAGTATCATTAATGTACAATATTGACAAAAAAACTATAAATAAATAAAAAGGGAAATTATATCACAATTAAAGGATAATAACGTTTTGGGTAGTCTTTCCAGTGTAAATTTTAGAGTAACTATTTTTTATAACCAGTGATACAAAATATTCAAAATCATAGGTTTAACTTGTATAGAACTTGATATATCTTTATTAAGAAGATAGTAAAAATTTTCAATATAACTTATGCTCCCTTATGAAATATGAATCAAATATTCACAATATAATGTTTTCACAAATCTCTCTCTCATTCTCACCTTGTATTCTCTTCCCACCTCCTCCATCTCTCCCAGTCCTTTCATCTACTTTAAATAAACTTTCAGTCTCTTTATACATACCTGTATTTATCTATTAAATTAAATATTTCAGTTCAAACTTATTTGTCATTCCACAAAAAAAAAAAAAAAAAAAAAAAAAAAAGGCGCCGTAGGATCACTCCATAAGATGATTGCCAGAAACAAATTCTCTATTTTGAGCAGGGTTGAAAAGTTCATTCAAGTGCTCTGTTTTTTTCCTTTTAAAAGACCAAATGAACAGTTGTTAGGTGCCATCAAGTTAAGTCCGACTCATAATGACCCTGTGTGCAACAGAAGAAAACACTCCCTCATAGAAGAAATAATTGCTTGGGGCTGGGGTTTTCTTAGGCAAAATGAGTCTTATCTGCAGAACTTTTTTAAAAACCCATTCCTTATTGTCAGGATCCTTCTCGTTGCCCATGAAGCTCTAGAGGCAGGTACTCATAAGGTACCAAAGTTCTTTTTGCCATCAAGAAATTTAAGCTGATGGTCCTAGTGGTGCACACGTGTAATCCCAGTGACTGGAGAAGTGGAGGAAGGAAGATCACAAGCTCAAGTCCAGAGGCAGCCTTTTAACTAAGCAAGATCATGTCTCAAATAAAAAGAAAATTAAAAATTAAAAAAGAGTGGCTAGAGGGTGCTCAACCTGCAGCCGTAGCCCCGTGGAATCCGACCCCGTCAGATCTCGGAAGCTAAGCAGGGTCGGGCCTAGTTAGTACCTGGATGGGAGACCACCTGGGAACACCAGAAGCTGTAGGCTTGGGAGAAGGACCTGGCAACCCCCTCCCAAAAATCAATCTGCCATTGAAAACCCTATGAACGGCAGAGAAGCACTGACAATAGTGTTTCCCCTGTCGTACAGAGGGTCGCTATGAGTGGGATACCGACTCGACGGCACCTAACAACAACAACGACAGAGGGTGCTCAATGGTGGAGCACTTGCGAGCATATGTGAACCCCTGGGTTGAACCCTTAAGTACTGCAAAAAATTAACTTTTTTAAAAATGGTGATTTAATATAAAACCTTTCCTCAGTATTTGCATATTTTGGAATAACCAACTTCCTGCAACATATTGAATATGTGCCCCTGTATCCTTACATGCCCTAGTCTTACCCTTTACAAACATCTCTAAGTTTTCATAGAATTCTTTCTAAAAAATTCTAGTTGTCACCCAATTCAGAATGTTTAACAACTTAGCACTCAAGAAAGCCACTAGCAATTCCTTGTGATTGAATGAAATATATTAGTTATCCTTGATTAAGAATGGTTTGTGGGGAATTCATCATCAGAAAGGTGGTTTAAAAAAAGATGATAGGGATATAGATATAAATATATAGATTCATATGCTATGATAAAAATAATTCATTTAAAAATATAAACTACATAATTGAAAACCATTAACAAGATTGTTTCAATAACAATAAAAGTCAATGAACCCATCCACCCACTACCTATGAAAAAAGAAATACAAAAACTTAGACAACATGAAAAAGTTTAGAAGTTAACTCTGATATTGAGACTGTGTTCACATAACGTTGTTTTACACACAAAGAATTAGTGTAAAATTCCTTATGGAATAATTAAAGTAACACAATATATTTTGTTATGTGAATCAATCATAGAATTTAGCATTCATTACATGGATTTCTTGGATGTAGTCTTAGTCTAGATTTGGTGAATCCTGTTAAGCTAATTTATCCCGTTTTTGTAACTTAAGGTCCGTTTTTCCAGTTGTTCTTGATCCTATAAGAAATTTTCTGATTGAATTTGGTAATATACCTCTACAAGGTACACTTGGTGAAAAAATCATGCTAAATAAAGCACATGGAAAATGGCAGATTTATCATATTTTTCAGTGTTTTATACTCTTATATTTTGAGGGTGTTTCTTCTTAGCCTGGAATTTATATCATCTGTAGAGAAGATAACCTTATACTCTAAGATCATACATTTATGGGGTAACTGAGCAATGCTTTTCAAATACATTCCACTTTATTATAAATTGTTGATGGTTGGCATCTTGGGCCAATATAGTAGATAGACCCTTTAATCAAGGCTTTGGATAATTAATCCTTAAAGTCTTTGAAATGTGTTGTAGGTAGAATTCTACTATGTTACCTAGGAGGCTCATCATCTGATGTGTCCATGGCTTAAATAATACTTACTACCAGGGATATAGTGGAATTATCAGTCCTGTAATTAGGTTATGTTGTATGACTCAATTGAACTTAAAGTTAAAATCATGAGCCATTTAAATTAGCACCTGATGTCAGGGACAAACTTTGCAGCATGAAAGGGATTCAATGGAAAAGAAACTACCTGTTGCTGACTTTAAAGATAGATGGCCTCTCTTTTCAAATGATGAAGTACAAATGGCCAATAAGTACATGAAAAAGTGTTCAACATCTTTATTCATCAGAGAAATGCAAATCAATACCACAATGAGATGCTATCTCACTCCAATCATAACGTCTATCATCAAAAAAAAAAAAAAGAAAGAAAGAAAGGATGGAAGAAAGAAAGAAAAGAGGAGAAGAAAAAAGTAAAAGAAAGAAACAAATGCTGGAGAAGATGAAGGGAAAAAGGAACCTTTATTTATTGCTGGTATAAATGTAAACTACTCCAGTCACTATAAAAATCAGTGTGGAAGTTCCTCAAAAACATTGAAATAGAACTTCCATATGATTTACCCATGCCACTTCTAAGTTGTTGCTGGTATTGTCAAGTCAGATCTGACTCATACAGACCCTAAGGACAACAGAATGAAATACTACCTAGCATTCTGCAATGTACATTATCTTTTTATGTTTGGGACCAATGTTGAAGCCACTGTTTCTTCTCATTTTGAGTCATGCCACATCAGTCAAACGAGGTCCAGGGGTTTTACTCCATTCTTATCATTAAGGTCAACTCTACTTTGAGGAGGCAACAATTCTCTAGTCATCTTTGGAATGCCTTCCAGCCTGGAGGGGCCCATGTTTTGGCACTGTATTTAACAGTGTTTCTTTACTGTTCATAGACTGTTCAATGACTAATTGTTTCAGGGGGCTGGGGTTTAGGACAGTTGGTAGACTTCTTATTCTGCACTCTCTGAGGCCCTGGGTTCTATCCCTTGCACTGCAAAAAAAAAAAAAAAAAAAAAGATAAGGACGTAGCAGCCTACTCCTAAAGCAATCCTGAAACAATCAGCTATTGAAAACCTTATAAATAACAGACAAGCACTGACATAGTGCCAGGTATGGCACAGTGTCAGGGACTATTTCATTCTGTTGTACATAGGTATCCTACATGTTACCTTATTTATTTTTTACAACAAGTTATGAAATACTGTTGTTATTCCTATTGAGTACATGAGACTATTAAGACAAAGAGCAGTTACATAACTTAAGTGAGATTAAATAGTAATGGTATATACTCATAGCAATGCTATCTTATCATAATAAAAATAATTTCTAGAAGTATAATAAAAGATTGCTTTATCCTATTCTGTTTTCTACCCTAGTCCAAATTGTCCTTGGAAGTTGATGCTGGTTTTAATTGAATTGAATGCCAGGTGCTCCAACAATTACAAAAGAGAAAAAGAGCATTCCTCTGAGTGTATAATATGAACTAGAAGTAACCTTTATACACAAGTGACTCTCTTATCTAATTATTGTAAGAAAATGTGGCTTAATACTACTTCAAAAAGTAATTGTGGATAGATATTCTCCAACATATATTGAAGTTTTGGAAAATAACCTAATACATAAACACACACACACACACACACACACACACATTCATATTTGTCTTAAAAGGTTCATCATAAAATTTCATCTTTCAAAAGTTGATATTATTTGTGTGGTTCAAGTTGAGAATGTTTATGACAGGTAGTGATTTGGTGTTTTCTGTTTTTATGATTTAATTTTGGCGTTATGTTGTTGTTTTTAGGTGCCATTGAGTTGTGTATGACTCATAGGGACCCTCATGAGGTTTTCAATGGCTGATTGTTTTGGTAGTGGTTTCCCCTGTGCTTCTCTCATTTTTGTGGTACTGGGGTTCGAACCTGGGTCCTCAGAGAGTGCAGCACAGCACTATACCAACTGAGGTAAACTTCAGCCCTTTGATGTTATAGGTAGTCCATTCTTTTAGGTTGGAAAGGACTTCAAATTGTTTTCTAAGGAAAACATTGGACCTGCTGGTGAGTAATGTTTTTTCCAGGCAAAGAGCTCAACAATAGTTTTAATATTTATGAAGCTCTATTGGAGTATATGTCTACAGCCATACAACCCTGTAGGCAGTTTTGGACATGGTTAGCACTTGGACGGGAGACCTGCCTGGGAATATTGGGTGCTGTAGACTTGGAAAAAGAACCTGGGAGCCCACTCCTTAAACTATGAGCCATTGAAAATCTTATGAATATCAGAGAAGTACTGACAATAGAGCTGGGCATGGCACAGTGTTGGGTAACAATTTGTCCTTTGGTAATAGGGTCACTATGAGTCAGACCCCACTAGAGAGCACCTAACAACAATTGAAGGATGTGGACTTCCATTCCTCCAGTAAAATTTCCTTGTCTTTATCCAGAGAGTTTGACTTCTCCTCACCTACACTATATTAATTTATCCTTATATAACTAATTTTGCTTATTTTCACTTGCAGTGTCTCTGTGTCTTCAATAAACACCAAGAAATGTTGTATTATGGAGTCCTATGGAGTACTTGATTGTACTTACTGTAAGATGGTTTGAAGAACATTCACAAAAAACACATAATATTTGTTTTTTGTTTCTCTGGGTTTTTTTTAGATATAATCAATGTTTTATTCTTTATTTAAACTAATTTTTTTTGTGATGATGACAATGTTTTAAGTATATAACTTAGTGGGTTTCATTATGGCATTTCCACACCCATATTTTATTGTACATTGCTCATATTCACCTATCCATTTTTCTCTCATGACCCTCCTCCCCTATCCTGCCCATCCCCACCAATTGTCCACCTTCTGCTTTTATGTCTTTTGCCTATATATTTCTGTCTCTCTATTCATATATACACACACACACACACACACACACACTACATCTACACGAGGGTCTTCCTTTTCTCACTGACAGACCATTTTCCCAAACATGTCCTTCTCCAGGGACTGATCCCTCCTGACAACATGTCCAAAATACATAAGATGAAGTCCAGTCATCTTACTTCCAAGGAGTACTCTGGTGGCACTCCTTTTAGGATGAATCTGTTGGATTTTTTGGCAGTCCCTGGTATATTAAATATTCATCTCCAGCACCATAATTCAAAAGCATCAATACTTCTGCTATCTCCTTTATTCACTGTTCAGCTTTCACAAGCATATGAGGCAACTGAAAATACCATGGCATGAGTCACATGTACCTTCATTTTCAATATGACATCTTTAATTTTCAACAACTCTTTAAAGAGGTCTTTCACAACAGCTTTTCCCAATGCCATGTATCTTGTGATTTCTTGACTGTTTCTTCCATGGGTGTTGATTGTAAAAGGAGGTAAAGCAAAATTTTGGACAACCTGAATATTTTCTTTGTTTATCATGAAGTTGCTTGCTGACCCAATTGTAAGGATCTTTGTTTTGTTGATATTGAGGTGCAATCCATGCTGAAGGCTATGTTCTTAGATCTTCATCAGTAAATACTTCAAATTTTCTTCAGTTTCGGAAACAAAGTTATGTTATCTGCATAATGCAGTTTCTTAATGAGTCTTCCTCTAAACCTGATGCCACATTCTTCTTCATAAAGGTTAGCTTCTTGAATTATTTGCTCAGCATAGAGACCGCAGAAGTATAGTGAAATGATATAGCCCTGATGCACATCTTTCTTGATTTTAAAACCAGAAATGTGCCCATATTCTGTTTAAATGACTACTTCCTGGTCCATGTACAGGTACCTCATGAGTAAAATCAAGTGCTCTGGTATTCCTATTCTTCTGAACAATATCCTTAATTTTTGTGAACCACACAGCAGGTTTTGCATAATCAATAAAACATAGATAAGCATCTTTCCGGTATTCTCTACTTTCAGGTAATATCCATCTGATGTTAGCAGTGATGTCCCTAGTTCCATAGCCTCTTCTGAATCTGGCTTGATTTTCAGCAGTTTGCTGTCTATATACTGATGCAGTCATATTTGAATGATCATTAGCAAAATTTTACTTGCATGAGATATTAATGATATTGTTTGATAATTTACACATTCAGTTGGATCCCCTTTCTTGGGAATAGGCATAAATATGGATCTATTCCAGTTAGTTGGCCAGTTAGCTGTTTTCCAAATCTCTTGGACCAAACATGTGAGCACCTCCAGTGTTATATCAGTTGTTTGAAATATCTCAATTGGTATTACATTGATTCCTGGAACCTTGTGTTTCACCAAGTTCTTCAAGCCAGCTTTCATTTATTCCTTCAGTACCACTGGTTCCTGATCATATGAAATCTCTTGAAATGATTGGTCATCCACCAATTATTTTTGGTATAATGATTTTGTGTATTCCTTCCATCTTCTTTTGATATTTCCTGCATTGTTTAGTATTTTCCCTATAGAGTCATTCACTTTTGCCAATTGAGACTAGAATTTTTCTTAAATTCTTCAAGCTGTAGAAAAACAGCATGTCCTTCCCCTTTAGTTTTATCTCCCAGCTCTTTGCACATTCATTATAATTTGAGAGTTTGCCTTCTTGAGCTACCCTTTGAAATCTGTTTACTTCTTTAACTTCATCATGTCTTCCTTTTACTTTAGATATTCAATGTTCAAGGGCAAGATTCAGAGTCTTTTTGACATGTAATTTGGTCTTTTCTCTTTTTCTTGTCTTTGTAATAACTTTTCATTTTCCTCATGAATGCTGTCTTTGATGTCATGCCACAACTCATTTGGTCTTTGATCATTAGTGTCTAATGCACCAAATGTGTCCTTGAGGTCATCTCTCAACTCAATTGGGATATACTTAAGCTCACAGAATAAATGAGTACCAGTACAAATTAGTTATAGGAAATCTCTTGCATAGAGTGATTTCCTTGTAGCTATTCTTCCTTTTATCTTAAAATTGTGGCCAATTCTATTCACAAATAGAACAAGTAGTGAGATGATTTAAAATTATCCATATAAAATAGCTGCCACTAAAAAAATACCATATATTCTCAAATGCAATACAGTCCACACCCTTTTAATAATTTCAGAGGGCTACAAAATCAAATGTGGATTAGAATCTTCTGTGGATTTTAGTTTCCAGCTCTCCACCATGCACCTAATAGGCATACAATTCTACATCACATCTTATTTTGTAGCCCTCTAAAGTTGTTAAAAGGGTGAAGATTAGAATTGAAAATATACAGTATATAATCTTGAAATAATAGTGCTTACATATGATGAAACTATAAAGCTCTTCAAAGGAGTGAAAATTAATTTGGTGGCATTGTAGGAATGGGAAGAACTCAGTGAAAGCAGTTGTGTCATTTGGCAATTGGGAAATGGCTTTTCTTTTCTCATTATCATTGTGTGGTACAAAATTATCTCATAATAAATGCTGATGCACTGTAATGGCAGGAATTGCTTAAGAAAAATCAACTAAACTCTTGACTATTATTGAAATCAAATTCCACTTTAGATATCCATACATAAAAAGGATAACATTAGGGTTTCTAAATATACTAACTTGGTATGGACTTTCATAGAGGATGATTTATCTTAAATATTATCTCTGTATTTTTTGAACAAGCATACTTAAATTAGTATTATCACTACTATTGATTTTCTCTGTAATAAAAGATATGCAATACTTTTATCTATATATTTGGATTTATGTCTCATTTTAGCCAATTTATCTAGTATATTTTAAAGTGTCAAACATGGTTTGCTTAGCAAACTTATACTGGAAGAAGAGATTTTAACTCCATCAACCTGAATTAAATATTTCTTTTCTGGATATGTAAAAATAAAACTCATCTTCCTCTTTACTGAAGATACTCTGGAAGATGCAAAGGAAGAATTTTGCTGACAAGCTTTTAATAAGATTGTTGTCTGATTAACTTTCTGGAATATTCTTCTCAGTACAATTTTAAGCCATATGACTCTTATTTTAATGTACTTAAAAAACATACAAAATGAAGTAACAAAAAAATGCAACCATGAAGGCTCACTGGGAAAAATACTGATAATCTTTGCCAGTAACTTCTTTATATTTGTATTATATATTATGTATGAGACAACAGACAAAAATTAACTCAGACTATTCTTGAAAAGAAGATATTATTGGACCCATTTTATACCTGAGGACCAGAATTTTGTTGAAGTTTATTCAGCTAATGAGTTTCAGTGTAAAACTTAAGCTAAATTCTTTTAATGCCAAAGCTGTGTGATTTTGGCACTAAAAGCCTCCATTATTTTTCTGCTTCTGCTCTGTTATCTTGACTTCTTTTAACTATGTCCAAATGGAGATTTCGTTTCTTGGCAGTTAAGTAATTTGATTATTAGGGATCAGAAAAACAATTTTCAAGTTATTATAATTGACACAATATCCAAACATTTCTTTTAGCTGTCAAAGAATGTAATGGAGCAAGAGGTAAGATGATCCTTCTGAAGTGAAAGTAGCTCTGTCAGAAAAATGAGTATTGAGCAGTCTTTGCCAAACATTTCTTCCTCATCCATTTTCAAGATAAAATAGAAAATAATAGCTTTTATTGTCAGGTTTTTACAGTCACAGTCTTTTAGATAATTAGTGTAGATCACTTTAAAAATTTGAGCACTAGGCTCATGTTTAAAGCAGAATTCCATTTTGCTTAGCATATTACATACCAGTATATTAAACTGATAAGAATATGTCTTTTGTGGACCATATTGAAAAGTCCAGAGCTGTTTAACTCTTCTTGAAGCCAATTGTGGACATAATGGTAACAAAAAAGGAATAGCATCATGATTTATTTGTTCTAATGTGAGAAATAACTTGGGAGACAAATAAATTCAAAGTTCCATTTTCTTTAATTAAAACGTTGGTCTGGGCTGGAGTAAACCTTCAAATAATCTTTAGGATTCCAAATATTTTTTCTAAAAATAACTGGGAGACAGACCTATAATTTACATATTACCTGCTGAAGGTATGGATTTATTGGTTAGGAACTGGCTGGCAGAGTTGGTACCTGAAACTAAATGAATAAATAGGTGAGTATACTTGATTCTGAATCTTCCTTTACCTGTGTTTGTAGACTATTAATATTCATGCCACAAAGAATGGTGGGAGAAACTATTGGTTTGGAGTGATATTCATTTGAACACTTATTCTGTCCTTGGAAGGCAGTTTGTCATGGTGTTGTGTAACACAAGCTCTGGAGGCAAATTCTCTGGATGTGGGTCTAGGTATTTCACATCAACTATATTACCCTCAATGGGAGAAGGACATGGCAACCCACTCCTAAGGCAATCCTGAAACAACCTGCCATTGAAAACCCTATGAGGGTCGCTATGAGTCGGACATGACTCGACGGCACCTAACAACAACAAATGTTACCCTCATGTGGCTGTCAGCTTGTGCTGTGGGATCTTGCATGTTGCTTTTCTGGTGAAAGCCATGACATTGCTATTTTAGATATCTGCAAGGCCACTCAAGGTGGACAGGTTTCAGGTGAGCTTCCAGACTAAGACACACTAGGGACAAGGACCTGGCAGCCCACTCCCAAAACAATTAGCTACTGAAAATCCTGTGAAGAACAAAGCAGCACTGTTAAATATAATGTCAGAAAATGAGCCCCAGACCAGAAGAGATTCAAGAAACAACTGGGAAAAAATTCCCTCCTGAAAATAGGATTGACCTTAGTGAAAGGAATGCATTAAAACCCTTGGGACCTCCTTTTGCTGATGTGGCACAACTCAAAATGAGAAGAAACCTAGTGTCTACAACAAAGGGATCAAACATAAAAAGATTGTGTACATGGCACAATGTTGGGTTGTGTTTCATTCTATTGTACAATAGAATGACCCGGGACAAGGCATATAAGCCTTCTTGAGCCTTAGCCTCTGATTATAATATAGTTCAAATAAGATAAACATGGTAATAGTTTAATATAGATCTGAGGACACACCCAATGTTTAATACATGTGAGTACCTTTACAATGTCATCATTCAATTAACAGCCACTGTGGCTTATATGCTGGTGATGACAGATACCTTAGTGGAAAATATGGGACTTAAGGTATAATAAAGGCTAACCTTTATCTGGAGTCTCCTTTGGAGCACTTACCAATATTTTCCTGAGTGCTAGGAATTTGCAAAGATTAGTTGGACCAGCTCTCTCTATATATCCCTAAGAATTTTGAGTCTAGTAGTTCTATTAATAGGCAATATTAATACAATAAAGAAGTGAAAATTATGCACACACACATACACACACACATATATATAGCATATGTGCAAGATCTATCACTTATCTATTGGGATATAAGTTTCTATGAGTTATTAAAAAAATACATATGCTGAGAAATTGTATCCCTTAATTTACCTTTAGTCATAGCCCTTAATAGCTGTTCTGAAACATAACAGATTTTACTTGTATATTTACCCATCACTTTCTTTTAACAGTATTTAAAGACACTTACATGAATAGATGCTATAATGTATACACAAATAAATATTGAAAAATAAAAATATAAATTCATATATAATAGTTTTACTCACAAAATAACATAGAAAAGAATTAGAGTATGAAATCAGAGTACCTTGCATTATATTTAACTCCAAGTGGTTTCCTTGGTTCAGTGTTTACCTAGCATGCACAAGGCCCTGGATTCAATACTCAGAACTACAAAAATAAGTGTATAGTTCAAAAGGCTTTTTTCCCAATTCCTTTTTGTTCATCTCAGCTGCCTAGATTCTACCTGTCTTTGTGTTTGGGCCAAACTGGGTTATTTCAGTAACTACAACCCAAGTGGACTTTTCCAGATTTATCTGTAGGTCCTTCAGTGGCACATAAATTACATCAATTCAGTACCAAGTCTCCCATAACCTTCATATTTAAAGAGAATGAAGCTTTTCTTGCACTCACCATATTATCACAACACTGGCTCTACCCCCATTAAATTTAAAGAATACATTAATCCAGAGTCCCTGAAATAGTTACCATATATTCTCAAATCTAATCTACACATAAGCTAATCCTAAATTTTGGTTTCTATGGTTTTTATGACATGCAGTTATAATTTCCCCTATTCTAGGTCTTGACGATGAATCTAGTATGTACATGATACTAATCTGCATCTGATTTTTTTAGCCCTCTAAAACTATTGAAAGGGTACAGATTAAGTTCTAGAATATACTCCATATTTAGACAAAAGTGTACTCTCAGAAACCAGTATATTATGTTCCCAGAAACCCAAAAAATGACTCAAAGGAACTTAAGGAAAGCCAGAGATTAGAAATAATTTGATCTACCTTCATCCAGATGTTGGTCAGTTTATGTCCATTGCTTTGATCTTCAACCTATACACTCAAACACCATTTGAAGAAATCTCCAACTAAGAGTTAAATAATGAAAGCAGGTTTTACTGAATCTTAGAGTGGCTCTTAAGTGTGTTCTCTGCACAGGAAGTATCAGCATCACCTGGGAGCTAGTCAGGAATGCAGATACTCCTGTCCCATCCAGAATAAGGAATTAGAAACTCTAGGCAGGCACCCAGTGATCAGTGATTTTCCAAACACTGTAGCTCATTTTGATGAATAAATAGTTGAGAAGCATTGAATTAGGATGACACCTCCACCTCAACAAAATTTCTACTCTTTCAAAGCAGCACTTGAGATCATTTTACTCTCTGGCGCAATATGTAGGTATATAATGGTGGCTGTTTCAGTGGCCAGGGATTACCCAAAGTTTCATTTTCTTATTGCATGTTGAAAGCCTTTGAATTCTCATTCTCTTCCTTAAGTGTTATGTATCTGGCCCTTGATTCTACATTGGGTGTGTCTTCTGTCACCTGACAGACTCTGATGGGATCAAGAATGTTCTCCAGCTTGGATGCTATGTGTGCAGTGCCTTCTACATTTGCCTCCTGCCATGGAAATGAAAGTGTTTACCTCCCAAAGAGTGTTTCCCATTACTTATGTTTTCGTATATTTTAAGATGGGATATTGACCTCAGCAGATTCATGAACCAAAGCTGCTGTCAATGTTTTTGAAGACTGTGTGCCTGGAGTGTATGAAAACAAGCCCTTTATCCCATTCAATCCAAGACATCGCTAGTCATTTCATTGTCCCAGGACTTAATTAGCATTTCTGTTCCCTAAATCCTATTTTGCAGAATAATTCATTTCTCTGGTGCAGTGATTCCCCAGCTTGACCAGAAAGTGGAATCACTTTTAGAGTTTTATGCCACACCCCACAGTACTGAAATCAGAGTCCTTATAGATGAGACTTAGTTTCCACCCTTGACATATCCTTAGCTATTCTCTCAGGATCACTCAGTTGCTTTATTTCTTAAATTATTTTAATATGCATCTTAATTTGTCCCTTTTTCTTCTCTGGTACTGTATGCTAAGCAAGAGTCGTCTTTTCTTCCAGTTATTTCCTTTTTTCTTCCTGATCTACACTTTTGTTTTCCTAACAAGGCCTTTGAGATTTGTTTTGTATCATCTTCCAAGATGACAATATACAACCAATGACGTGTCTGACAAATGTATCACTGTTTAAAAAATTTTTGGAAATGTGTAAATTTCTGAGTTAAATGATGTGACTTAGACATGTGTTCTTATGGGACTAATTTTTAATCCAAGATTGGACTTGACCTATTTTTGTCCTGTGTAATCCTTTATTAATACGTCTAATTTTCACTACATCTTCCCTAACTCACACATTTATCATTCTTACACTCCTATGGAAAACCTTACCTTGAATTTTCTAAATGCAGAGAGATTTACCTAGTGTCTTTTTACCCAGTGTCTTTTTAAGGTCCACACCTTAACACAAACATTGAAATAATTGAAGAATCATTTTTTGGTTATGCTGCTATCTACCAAGTTGTAAAGTTATTGACTTGACATATCAATGTAGCCAATGTGAGATATAAATAGATAAGCTATAAAGGATAACTAAAATGACAACATGCCAATCTCCTTGCTAACATTGAATGTGAGCTTTCAAGAGTTAAATGACATGCAGGCAAAATACATATTGTACACTGTATTCCTTGGCATATTAGAAAAGGACAGAGAAAGTATATCTAAAATATAGTGAGGATACATAAAATCTTTTCATAAGTATATTCTCCTTGGAATTATAATACAAAACTCTTATTAAAGAAATTAAAATGAAAGAAATCAAGACCAAAACTTTTTGAAAAAAACAAACTTTTCTATAACTAAATAGAATCTGTAATAAATATGAAGAGAGAATAGACATTGAAAGATGTCAGTAGAATAATAAACTACTATTGAGCAATCTTCTCCTATTGGCATGTTAAATTATATCTGGCTAATGAATGCAAAAACTCGTGATAATCAACAAATTGAGAGATTTTGATGCACTGAATAATAGTTTTCTTTTTACTTTATGTTATTATAGAGCTTATTTATCTAGAGTCCTCTCTTCTGATATACTTTGGACCTCAATAAAGGCTATATTAGAAGGAACAGTTTGCTTAGTGTTAGGATGAGAAAGATTAAGACTTAAAATATTATAAAAAAGCAACTTAATTACTCCATGAAAAATAAAGAGCTAAAGTTTGAAAGGTTCCAAATATTTTGATTTTCAGTCCAACTTCTTTGGTTTCAATTACTGTGATTGACTCCCTTCTCTACATCTATCTTCATGAGATTGCTGATTTTAACTTATACCAAATTTTCTAAATTGTCCTTCTGGCATCCTTACTTCAGGGTCAAGGGGAAAGGGAACCTGAATTGACTCTGCTGTTAGATAATGTTTCTAAAACTTTTGCCAAAGTGTCCTATTAATATTTGGAAACATCCAATTAGAACTAGATGATATATTTTGAAAGAATTAAGATATTAGAAACCTATTAATTTTCTGGAGCCTGAGGAGATGATGGTGAATGCAGTGCTGAATAAACTGGGATAAAACTGAAATAGAATATCTTCCTCACAATTTAAACAAAAGAAAATAAGAAAATAAAAATATGAACAAAGAAAAAATGCTGTGGTGACAAAGAAGATAAAGGCTAGAGAGCTTAGTTAAATAAAACCTTT
>VMDO01029884.1:0-22078 GCA_007922755.1 Pedetes capensis | reverse complement strand
CTATATAGTAAAAGATAGAGAAGACTTGGATGGGAAACTTAGATAGGAAGGGGGGAGGGGGGAAACAGAGGAGGGTAAGGGGTAACCTATATGAATAATGCTTATCAAATTGCATATATGAAAATTGTCACAACGAAAAGCATGTCAAAATGAATCACATTATGATGTACATTAAAAATTTCTAATAAAAAAAAAAAAAGACCTAGCCAAAGACATTTCCTCCTTTCTCCAACCCTTGTTTTCTCAGTTTGCAAGACAAAGGGAATGGACTAAGGTTCCTTCCAGTTGCCAAAGGATGTGATTCCAACTTCTATCAAGTCACAGTGCTTAGTAAGATAAATCAAATCAGCAGCCTTAACCCCCTGCCAGGCTTAAGCCACTGCTCAACACAGGCCAGTGAGCAAATGTGTGTTTTCAGGCCTGCCTATCCTACAGGAGAAGAATGGGTAAGTGGCTAATGGCACAGCTTTGTAATCACTTGGGAGCTCTGACCTTGGGTCCTAGTCACACAGGGCTGGCAGCTGTGCCTTATGCTGCATGGACTGCAATACCAATCTACTGTGCATGGGCCATTGACTCCTGGGAAATTCATTAGCAAAAGAGCACAGATCCACCCTGGTGACAAAAGGAAATCCATAAGCCAGAGGCCTCAAACAAAGGGAATGCTTCTTTCTATACGTTAAGACACTGGCTTTTCAAAGGGCATTTGCTCCAGGTCTCTGGGGATGAGCAGTTACCTATTCATAACCAGGCAGGTGCAAAGTTCCCAGCAGAGCCAGAAAGTAGGCGCACTACAAGAATGAGGGGCCTCAGGGCTGCCCCTAAAGGGCAGAAGGTGTTTGATGGCATCACAATTTCCTGTGTCTCAGAAACAGCCTCATTCCACCTCTAAAGCAGCAAACGAACAAAGCCTGATGGTGAAGGGCCTGGAGCACTCATTTACTGATGCCATTCCTGGAGGCCTCAATCTGCTACTCCTAGGACTTCAGCTACTCCTAGGACTTCAGCTACTCCAGCTGCAGACTGAGCCTCTGCAGGAGTTGTTTTAACTCTTTTGATCATTCAACCAGTTTCTTCTTAAGCAAGCCTGCTAGTCTTTCAAGATCTTCAAGGACAATCATAACTTAGGGCAAAAATAAAATGGAGTCACACCAAAGAGACTCTGACTTGGTTAAGATGCCAGCCCAGAGCAAATGAGAGAAGACACAGAGAATAAGTGGGAAGGTCAGAGAGCTTTGATTCAAATCCCTAATTTGCCATTTATTAGCCATGGGATCTTGGGCAAGTTAACTTTCTCTATTGGCAAGGGTTTAGCTCAGTTGGTAGAGTGCTTGCTCTATGTGCTCTGAGGCCCTGAGTTCAATCCCCAGTACCACAAAAATGGAATAAGGACTTGGCCACCCACTTCCAAGCCATCAAAAACCCTATGAATAGCAGAGCATTGATATAGTGCCAGGCATGGCACAGTGTTGGGTAGTGTTTCATTCTGTCGCATATAGGCTATGAGTCGGACCTGACTCAATGGCACCTAACAGTAACAACACTAGTGGGAAAACTGTAAAGGTAAAATGAATTGTAATTTACCTAAATCACAGGGTTGTGCCAAGGATTAAATAAGATAAATGCACGTACAACACTCAGGTGAATTACCTGGCCCACAGTAGGTACTCAGTAAATGTTAGATATGGGTGTGTGTCCATACTCATACAAACTGAGGATCCCCCTCCCAGACTCTTCATAATGCAGCTAGACAGTCTCAATACCAGTACCTTAGAGATGATCCATCATAGGCACTCAAGGAAGAAAAAATAAATAGAGAAGCATTTGCCAACAAGGAGAAACAGCCAGAACTAATTATAGTTGATCCTCTGTGCCTTGTGCCCAACAGAAAATGAGTTTGTTGCTAGGTTCTTTTTCTGGCCACAATTCACAGTGCAATTAAAACACTGGCATTGTTTTCCATGTTCCATTTGCAAGAGCCTCCTTGTCTGTGTCTCCATTATGTGGCCTCCTCAGTGGAGCCATCAGAAGAAGTAGATCAACAGCCACCCTGAGACCCGTACAGGTCAAGTCCCTCAACTTTCACATCTGCCCAAGTTGCTGAAGTCACCTGAAAGAGGGGTTTTTTCTGGTCTCTGGAGGCTCCAGCACAGCTGCAACCACCAGTTCCATGGAGTAGAAAAGAATATGGGCTTTCAGAAATAGATAGATATGTCAACTCAGCTGCACAGCTAGCCCTGAACATATTATTTAAATCATGGCTAATACCAGGCAACTGCAAGGCTGGTTAAAGTGTGAAGTATGTGAAGTCCCCAGCCTAGTACCTGAAACATGGTAGACCGTTGATTCATGATAACAGCTATTCCTGCCATGAGCTGAGATGTCTTGCTCCCTCTCAGGTTAGCCCTTCTCAGCGACTTTTGCACTCAATCTTCTTTCCTTGCCTCTTAAATGCTGGTATCCCCAGGGTTTGCACTTAAAGTTTCTCTTCTTGGGGATATACTCTCTCTGCACAGCCTCATCTATGCTGATGGTCCCAGCTATCATCCACAGTCAAATGACTCCCAAATGGCTATCTCTAATCCAGACAGCTCTCTGAGACCCCAGACTACTATTTCTAGCTCCATATTTTGTCAGGTTTCCCTATGTCCCTAAACTACCTATCTGAAACAACTTCAATACCCTTCCTCCAAAGCCTGCTCCTATTCAGTGATCTCCTCCAGCCCCCTTCTTGCTAGCTGTCACATGGATGTTCTCTTCTCTACATCCATTTACCACTGCTTAGCTCAGGCCTTTGTCTCTACCCTGGCCTCCAGTCACACTCCCTTGCCCCACAGTCCTCCCTTCTGCCTCCTGAGTCAGATGAAATCTCCCCTTGTTCTTCTGATGCCTCAAATCCTGCAGGGAGTCCCATCATCTCTAAGTAGGATGAAGATATCCTTTATAATCAAACCTGGACACTACTGAGAGTGGAAAGGGGCACTGCTCATTCTTATACTAGGATACTAGGAACTTACATAAACTGAGGCTATCCCAAGCAAACAAATGGACAATCATCCAACTCATGAAGGGTGGTCCTCATCAGCCTCACAAAGCCCTTCCAACCTGGCACCTGCTGAAGTGCAAACTTACCTCCCATTCTCTTTCCAGTACTACCTGTGCCAGCCTCAAGGACCTTTCCCCATCTTCTGTGCCATGCTCTTTCCAGTTGGTACATCCTGAGACCTCCGCCAAGAAGCTCTGGCTGTGTACCAGGCAAGTTCCTACTGCCCCCTGCCCCAAGGGGCTGGTCCTGTGACATGTTCCCTGGGAGACTCTGGTCCTCAACCTGCCCCATCCTCACCAAATGCACGCACACACACACACACACACACACACACACACACACACCTCAGTCTGCACATGTCGCAGGGGCTCTGCCTGGAGTCACAGAAGCATCTAGTGCGGAAGGCAGTGGGAGCGTCCAAGGTTGATCAGATGCACAAGCAACCTTTCAACCAATGATGCCCTCTCTTGGGTTCTTAACCCAGCAGAGATGACAGATTGACCCAAGGCACCCCAGGACCAAGCTACCAAGCTTGGCCTCCAAGGAGATCCAAACCAGACCTCTTCAACAAGCTTTTGATATACAAAACCTCTCCCAGGGCCTGGTCTTAATTCCCAGGGAAGAAGCTCTGACTGGCCCAGCTTGAGTCAGAAGCCTGGCCCCGGCCCAAGCCACTGTAGGTTTCAGGTAAGATTGTTCCAGATAGAACAGTCATGCTGGGGCCCACTACTGTAAACAGTGGAGCGACCCTGGCGAGGCTGCACCCTCCTTCCCTTTTCTATAATCCCTTCGCCTGGGGTTGGCCATGTTTCCTTTGCAAAAATTACAAATTCTCTACCCACTCTTCAGAACTGAGACCAGATTTCACCTCACCCATGAAGCTTTGTGTAGTTAATTCTATTTGGTTACAAAACAACAATTCAGATGACTTTAGGAAGAAGCATCTTATTTGTGGTCACACTTTTGCTTCAGCATTGTGAATGGTGTACTTAAATTCTGTAAAGCCAGATTGAAAATGTCCCTCCTACCTGCTAGGACACTGAGGTAGACAACACCGGAGGGCCTCGGGATGCTTATAACCTCCTAGGGAGTAACTTACAAGGCCCTTGAGGAATAAACTACAACTATAAATAAGGAAAGAGCTGGGATTTAGCTCAGTTGGTACAGTGCTGCTCTGCAGTCTCTGAGGTCCCGAGTTCGATTCCCAGCACTGCAAAATGGGAAAAGGACGTGGCAACACACTCCCAAGGCAATCCTGAAACAATCAGCCATTGAAAACTCTATGAGGGTCGCTATGAGTCAGACTCAACAGCACCTAACAACAACAACAATAAATAAGGAAAGGTAGCTGGGAATCAAAGATGAATGCAAACCTCTTTTCCCAAGAAAGATTAATTCAAGGGTGATTATTTCTTGCTACAGAAGAACATTTCCATTTTCAAATTTATTTAATCCAGCAGTCCTCTAATAGCCAGCTCCTAGGAAGAATTAAGTCTAAAAGTTGACTTCCACAAGAGAGGGGAACTCATACAAGGCTTCAGACATGGTAAGTGGCCACTTCTTGAAGCTAACAGACTGGATGCACAATTACGTCAGACTAATAGATACGCCATTGTGCTTTCAAATGAATTGTGGTCAGATCCTTCCTACCCAATGTTTTCTAAATTCCAAAAGAACACATCAAGGAATAGAGGAAGCTCACAATTCAAACTGGGATCTGTACCCTGTTCTGGCTCCACCATTAATCACTTCCAGAATCAGAACCCCAAATTCTTTCTCTCTATAAAAACAGGAAGCTATAATAAAAACTCTCAGAAATCCCTTTCTGCACTAAAATTCTACGTTCCACATTAAATTATGTATGTGCGGACTCCACAATATCCCTTTGGACTTAAATATTATACCAAAAAGCAGTGTGAGGCATTTATTAGCAGTAAAAATTCATATGATGCTGAAAACTAGTTACATTTTGTCTTTCAGGGAGGTGGAGGTACCCGCAGCCTTTCTTCCTGCCGTACCTTGTGTAAATTTGTTAACAGCAGAGTCACTGCAATTAAATCAAACCTAATGATGCAACTAATCAATGCAGCTGTAGAAAATGATGCCACGTTTGGATCTCAGGAGAGCAGTTGGGCCAGAAAGAAACAGATTATAAATGCTGTCCAGACATGAACAGCAGAAACCACCACAGCAGGGGCCCAGAGAAAAGGTAGTCCTCCCTTTGGTCTCTGCAGGGTCCCACAGGCAAGAGATCCCGGAGCACGTCTAACCTGGATTCTGAGGAATTCCCCCAGGAGGAAGGTATGTGAGGTGCACAGCAAGAGAACTGGGATGGTACCAGCACCAGGGAAAAGATGAAAGACAAGCACAGGCCAGTAAGGCTTATGAACCACGGTTGTGATGATTCTGTTTTGAAACTGTGGTTTAGAAACCACATAACATAAAATTTATCGTCTTAACCATTTTTAAATGTGTGCTGCAGTGGTGTTACATTCAAGGTATTATACAACCAATCTCAAGAAATCTGTCGTGTTCCCAAACTCTGTGTCCATTAAACAACACCTCATTGGCCCTTTCCTCCAGCTCTTGACAACTACTGCTCTGCTTTGTGTTTCTATGAATTTAACTCATGTTGTCTTTTTCAGGCTGAAGCCAGTGAAATAACTTTCACTAGCACAAGGTCCTCAACGTCTATCCATGCTGCAGCACGTGACAGCATTTCCTTCCTTTTAAAGGCTGAAGTATATTCCACCATATTATGCACCACATTCTCTTTATCCATTCATCCAAGTGTGAGGGACACTAGGGTTGTTTCCACCTCTGGGACAGTTTGAATAATGCAATGAACATGTTGTTGTTGTTGTTGTTGTTAGGTGCCAGCAAGTCAGGTCTGACTCATAGCAACTCTCACAGGATTTTCAAAGGCTGATTGTCTCGGGATTGCTTTGGGAGTGGATTGCCACGTCCTCCTCCCATTTTTGCAGTGCTGGGATCAAACCCAGGTCCTCAGAGAGTGCAGAGCAACACTCTACTAATTGAGCTAAACATCTACGTCTGTAAAGACAGCCAGAAACATCAGTAACCCCAAGGAATCTATGATCTGGCTCTATTCAGAAGCCCACAGGCTTGATGCCTACTTTTCCATCATAGTCACATTCAGTCTCTAATATCAAGTAGGCATCACACACTAATATTAAAAAGTAAACAAATACAAGGTGTCATTTCAGTAAGATCCATACCTGACCTTATGTCTGTGTCATTAAGAGGCATATACTCTGAGAGCCAGCCTGGGCCCACCCCCCTTCTGACAAATATCATTTGGTTAGGTATCTGGCAGGTTCTTCAGATCCTCTAGGGCTAGGAGGATTGGACAGAGTAATGTCACTCTGAGGTGCAAGCCATGAGATCCCTCATTGTCTACAGATGCCACCTGACCCCAGTGTCTCTGGGCTCTTGCAGAGAGGTCTCAACAGACCCCGTTCCACTGGGCACAGCCGCTACATGGAATTTAAATACAAGTAAGAAGGTGTTACTAAAAAATAATCAGATAGTTTTTAATTTTACTGCTAAGTATTCCTTGAACTGAAGTTTTCAAACAGCATATATTTAAGAACATGGTTTTCCTATCAGTCAATTTGAGCTATTAATTTAAAACTAACTCAATGACTGATTTCAGGCTCCATAATATAAAGCTTTCCATGTTCCTGTCACTCATAGCAGACACTTCGTACAAACACATCCTGCACTTGAGAACTGCTCTATTTTCAGCTCCCTCCCAATTTTCCCCTTCAGGTTGGATAGGGCCCTATCCAAGGCCCTGCTACGAGAAGAAGGTCAACTGGTCAGCAGGAATCTGGCCTGAGCTCTGATGCCCACTGAGCTGTCATCTGGGTGCCAGGGAAGCAGGCAAGACTCTTTATGCACCCTCCCATCAGCTGTGGCCTCCCCCATGACCTTCCAAAGATCCCCTCCCCATGGGCCCTGCTTCCAGGCATTGATTGGGATAGGTAAAAAGCAGAAAAGGAGATGCTTGACTTTGCCCCAGGACATTTGTAAGACCAGTACCCTGGTGCTCCTTCCAGCCTGCCATCTGGCAACAATCATGAACTGGAAAATGACTTCCTTTCAAGGAGTCCAAGGCCCTGAAACCTTCTGCCTAGTGAAGCAAAGAAACTGTCAGCATCCTCCAGCAGACACTGGCACTCCGGGGCCACCGTGTCAGGAATGTACACCACCTACACCAGGATTCTAATCCCAAGACATTCTCAGCCGCACCTCTGGTTGGCCCTGAAAACAAGAGGCAGCCCATTTCTCAGAAGGCAGCTTTAACACCAGCTCTGTCCCAACATAAAAAGAAAAAGAAATATTGCACAGCTTTAATTATGTGTTTCCAACACCAGCCAGCAAGAGAGAGGCAGCAGCATCAGGCACCTAGGCTCTCTCCACTGGGGGCAGAGGTTTGAGAGACTCTTGCCTCTCTAAGCCCCAGATGCCTCCATTGTAAAATGAGGGAGTGGCCACATCTGAGGATTAAATGAGCCAGCACTCATTAGAACCCTCCAGAACTAGACGATGTCTGATAAACTTGGTACACATACCCCCAAAAAGGTATCTTCTTCCTTTAATGCAAAATCCCCTAGGAAATCCTCAAGCTACCCCCGAGAGAGAGAGAGAGAGAGAGAGAGAGAGAGAGAGAGAGAGAGAGAGGCTGGTGCAGAGGAAGGGCAAAAAGTTAAGCACTTTCTAAAGACTTCTTGACTGTAATAGTTCTCATTCAAATTTTGACTGGTGACAAATATTAGAGGTCCTCTGGCTCACCACCTGTTCTTTGAGATGGACTGCATTCGATAATGAGCTTATCACTAACAACTAGGATAGAATGAGTGCAGTCCTACTTAGAAATTGCTGCATTGTTCTTTTCAGTCTTAGTCTTGACTCTGCAGCATCCAACATCACTGCAAGCAAACTACTCTACTGTTAGCTGAGCATTCCGAGGCACAGAGCAGGTGCTTAGGAAATGCATGTGAAGTACACATGCATTTCAACCCTCCTGGCTCACTCAGGGTTGGGTGTATGTTCTGTGAATTCACATAGGGGCCCATGCTTAGAAGGGGTATGTTCCACTGCTTCCATCTTGAAATTCTTTACATTTTAACAAGAGCCCTTGCATTTTAATCTTACTCTGGGCCCTAAGGGGCTGGGATTTAGCTCAGTTGGTAGAGCACTGCGCTGCAGTCTCTGAGGTCCCGAGTTCAATTCCCAGCACCACAAAAATGGGAGAAGGGCCTGGCAATCCACTCCCAAGGCAATCCCGAAACAATCAGCCATTGAAAAACCCTATGAGGGTCGCTATGAGTCAGATAGTGACTCGACGGCACCTAACAACAACAACAACTGGGCCCTAAGAATTATGTAGACAGTCCATCGCTCCATATTTGGCAACATTCAGCTTTTCTCCCAGCATGCTCTCCCCATTCCTAATAATGGCACCACTATCTTCTCCATTGGGGCTGGGATTTAGCTTAGTTAGTAGAGTGCTGCTCTGCAGTCTCTGAGGTCCTGGATTCGATTCTCAGCACCACAAAAATGGGAGAAGGATGTGGCAATCCACTCCCAAGGCAATCCTGGAACAATCAGCTATTGAAAACCCTATGAGGGTCACTATGAGTTGGACACAACTTGACAGCACCTAACAACATTTTCGTCATTATCTGGACTTAAAATCATAGACCTCTCTCTACCTATCCCTCTACATCTGAAAGCTGCTGGGTGCTCTTCAGTCTCTCTCCACTCTGCATCTCTAGTTTCCTATCCATCCCCATTGTGCTCACTTGCATGCTCTCTCCTTCACACTCCCTATCCCCTTCTATTGTACCTCTTCTCTGCCTACCCATGCCAGAGTAATCTTGCCAAGGCAAAAGTGACAAGAGCATTCTCCTGCTCAAACCCACTCAGGCCCAGTGTAGCAGCTCCACTGCTCTGAAGCCACTGATAATCCCCTCCCCCATCCTAGACTAAGCAGAGGCACACCCTGCTCAGGATTCTCAGATCCTTCAGGAGCGATGTCCCTTCTCCCTCCTTGATCCTAGTTCTAAAACACAACATCCTCCCTTCTGATTTATATAGCATCCTTGTTATACTGCATGCTTCCTGAGGTCAAAATCCATGTGATCATTCCATCTCTGCTTACCTCAAGCACTCCTACACAATGCAAAATTTTTCAGAAGTGACTTTTCATAGTAAACATTTTCAGTGTTGCTCCCAGCTCACCTTTCAGCCTTACCAGAGGTGAATTCAATGCTATCACAGAGCTTTTTACAATGTGTTCAATTTTGCCGGACATCTGTCATCTCCTTTTCCCCTTCATTTTCCTTAGTGATAATACACACAAACAGAGGAATTACATTACGCATAAATAGACTCTTGAAATCTACCTCCAAGTAATATGAAAGATCTTCACTAATCTGGCTAATGTGCTTTCCTCCAATAGCCACTGAAATCTCCTTCTCATTTGAATATTTAACAAGCATCATCTCGGTAAACATCTTCCCCTTGATCTATATAGAAATAAAAAATGGATTTAGCCCATTCAGACTGTGTTTGGTCTGCACATCCATTTTATGCCTCCTTTGAAACCTTAATCCTATTGCAGCACATTAATTCTGGTGCATATGAAATGTTGCCAGAAGAATCCATTGATTTGCTTCACTCATTCATATGAGTTTCCTTCAGTGAGTACTATTCTTTTTTTAGCCCAATAAGGATGTATGTATGTTTTCTAGTTCTACAGGTTAGGATCATTTCACACACTATAATAACTGTATTTTAGACCACTAACAATGTAAAGAATCTTTAAAATGTTTTGTAAAATGAACCAAGATCTAATAATCTATACAATCACACCACTATGTGCTGTGTGTTTTGAATCACAATATTAGTTGAGTTTTCTGCCAATGAAATATATTTTTGAATCAATTCTTCTGACTTATTGTTCCACAGACTAAGAAAATATAAAAATGGGGTATTTTGTAAAGACATTATGAAGTTGTCATTTTGAAAGTTATCCTTTTTCCCATTTGAATCAGCTATTACCTACTGCCACTTTGGAACACAATAAAAGTAAATATGAATCAAGGATGATAATACAACATCTTTGAAAGAACTCCTCTCTTTGATTCAGATGCATCCAACAGAGATCCTAATGATTGAGCCTATAATCCACATGGGTGCCATGCCCCATCCAATAGCTCATGTAAAAATTTTTAGTGAAAAACAACAATGACAAATTCCTAGGTTATGGTTCTGGCCTGCAATGGTACTCATATTTTTATCATTTCATTTTAGATGCAAAGATACAATTTCACTCAACTCACATAACATCCTTAGCACATGGGCAATTACTTATCCTATGTTTTTCTCCACTGCATTGTCAGATCCATGAGGGTCCAACTGCAAATTCTTAACAAATAAAAATATATACTGAATACACACCACACACACACACACACACACACACACAGAGAGAGAGAGAGAGAGAGAGAGAGAGAGAGAGAGAGAGAGAGAGAATCAGTTTCTGGTGTAATATCAAGTGGTATGGCTACATGATGAAAAAGAAAGCCTTACGTTGTTTCTGGAACACTCTCTCTCTCTCTCTCTCTCTCTCTCTCTCTCTCTCTCTCTCTCTCTCTCTCTTTCTCGGTGTTATCTGGGACTGAACCCAGGGCCTTGCACATGTTAGGCAAGTGCTGTACTACTGAGGAACATCCCCAGTCCACTTGAAAACTTTCTAAAGTATTAGTATCATAAGAGTCAAGGGCACCATGAATCTGAGCTTTAGGGAAAAAGAAAGTAGAGGTTATTTGACTTTTGAAAGTCAAATTTAAAAATCCTTTCCACAGTACTGTGTTGTTCACCTTCATTCAAACCAAAGAGAAATTATTAGAGGGCTTTTCTCATATATCAAAAATAGTTGGTTTGGAATCAAAATAAGCAATCTTCTTAAATAAAACTCAAAACCAGAGCACAATTCATCCTTCCAGAAGTGATTACGGAATTTGCCATCAATGAAAAGAGCACTAGAAACACATCCCAAGCTCCTTGATTCCACTAAAGAGCAGTGCAGAGCAAGAAGCTGTTTCACATATACCTCTCATTAAAAATAATTGTCAATTCCCTGTGTGTTCTCTGTGTTATTCTGGTTGAGCTATAAGAAGGGAAAAAATGGAAACATGAGCTTTCAACACCAGGAACAACCACGAAGTGAGAAACTCTCCTTATAGTTAAGACCAAGAGAACTTGGATTCAAAATATCAAAGTACTGAAAGTTAAAACAATTTTAGCTCAAATCAGTAAAAATTTCCCCCATTTTCTATGTCTTTCAGGGTGGCAAAACCTGGCCATGAGAATCTACAGCTGTAAGTACTAGGAGCAAAAGGTTTTATTCCATCTAAATTGTGTTCTCCTTCAAGAATGTTGTTGTTGTTGTTAGGTGCCATCGAGTCGGTATCTGACTCATAGCGACCCTCACAGGGTTTTCAATGGCTGTTTCGGGATTACCTTGGGAGTGGATTGCCAGGCACTTCTCCCATTTTTGCGGTGCTGAGAATTAAACTCAGGACCTCAGAGACTGCAGCACAGGGCTCTACCAACTGAGCTAAATCCCAGCCCCCCTTCAAGAATAGTTTTCTTCTAATCCTATCAGCACCATGGACAGATACAGAGCAGTATTGCCACTGTTGTGTAAGTACCCACATTCATGTCACAATGGCTATGCAGTTTAGGGACCAAGGTGTCATCCTGTGCTTTATTTTATCTTTTTGAGGGGCAAGGGGCTCACAGAATAGAGACTTAATGAAGAATCAAGATCTCCAAAGTATGATCGTAGTAGAGTCCTCATATCCCCTGGGTTTCACTTTTCCAAGCTAACTTTAGCTGTTCATGCATGGATGAATGCAAATGGAATGGCAAATATTACAGCACAGAAGAATGCCATAAGAACAAAAGACACATTATTTGAGGTTAGGAAAAGAAATATAAGGAAAATAAAGTCTTAGAGCTCATCCATTTTATTCAAGAACAGAGTAGGTGAGAACAGTGAAGATAAATCTTTACAGGGTAAAGGAAAATCATAGTTTTCTCTGTGTGTCCCAGCCCACAGACATTGTGAATGGCTTACATGACAAGCAGACCTGGACCTGGATCAGGTGTTGATGGGAGCTCAGCAAGTGACAGGAAGCCAGACCCAAGAGGGCAGACGCCTGAATATTCTGGCACTACTAGAAAGGATTCTGAGCCAACTGACAAGATTCCACACGCCCCTCCCCAACAAAAAAAGACCTGGAAGAGAATCATGGAGCTGCTGCTTAATGTGCTCCAATAACATTTACACGAAGGAGCATTTAAAATCTCTTTTACAGTGCCAACGGGCCCTGAAGCAAATGCAACATCCCTGTAAATCCACCCCAGTGCCTCAAACCTGCTGAGAAGGGGGTGGGGGAAGCAGACAGATAGACTTGCTAGGGTGATGAGGTGAGTCCCCTAGAAAAATTCAAAATGACTTCTCCCAGCAATGTTTGAGAGGGGCTAACAGTGATTAGTACTCTCATTCAAAAGCAGATATCGATTCTTCTGTGAGAAGATTAATAAACATGAAAGGTACATGGTTTGCATGATGAGAATGTTGTTTTCTCTTAATTTTGTTTTGGCAAAGTACAACGAAGGCCCTTAAACAATTAATCGCAATTGCTGAGTTACAGAAATAGATGACACATCTTTTATAATCCCAGACCATGAATGCTGTCAGATCACATATACGCAAAAGTTCTTCTTTTGCCTTTAGATACAAGCTTTTGGAAAAGCTGTCACATAATTTGGGCCCCTTGAGGACAAAACATAAACCTATCTATCCCATTGTTTTTCTACTAAAAAAAAAATATGAGAAAATGGCCTTTGTTTTCCAAATTAATCAACAAAACAGACCTCCACTGCCTTAAAGTCTACACTTCTCCAGATTCATGTTCAATTCCAAACCCTTGTACGATCAGTTCATTGAGCCAGAAATTGTGGAGAAGTGAGGCCAAGTTTTGAAGTTTTATCAGACTGTTCCCCCATATAAGAATGCACCTGTTTATCATCGTGGTAACATTGCTTCACTATCATCTTCCAGAACATCTTTCCTCAAAGGATATTGCTCTCCTCGCATTTTTTCAGTACTAGGGAGTTGAACCCAGGGCCTTCTACCTATTTGGTAAGCCCTCTACCACTGAGCTGCACCCTTGTACCCCCTTTTTATTTTGTATCTTGATACAGGGTCTCACTAAGTTATACAGGCTGCCTCTGCCCTTGAACTTGTGATCCTCCTGCCTCCACCCCCAAGTCCCTGGGGGTACAGAGGTGCACCACCATGCCTGCCCCAGACTACTTTAAAGACAATAAAGAAGTTATCTTCTCCAAGAGAAAGGGGTCTTGGGCCGGAAGAGATAAAGGCACTTGCTCAGGGTTCCAGAGTTACTCATGAGGAAGGATCCTTCCTTACAGATGGTTTTGTTTCCAGGGCACACTGTAGAAACCAGGCTTCTGAATCAAAGGAAGACAGTTACTCTCAGAATATCAAGCATGTCTCCTAGGAGACAGGGCCCATGCTGACTAACAGTGCATATGAGAGGAAGAGCTGTTTCTTGGAGCCTATATAAAGACAAAACTAAAGAGATAGTAGCCAGCCAAAGTTACAGCCCTGAGATGGCCTGGAACAACAGTAGCCATTTACCATGGAAGTGAGTGCTGATACAGTCCACAACAACAGTTTGTTCTTGTCTCTAATACAATACAGTAACCCAGGAATCTGAAACATTTGGAGGATCTTCTCTTCAAATGAGATCATTCCTTTCTGTAGCCAGCAGTTTTTTTCGTGGCTTAAAATTAGAGACTCATTTCTTTTCTTTGTCCAACTTGGGCTAGAGTTTAGCTCAGTTGGTAAAGTTCTGTTCCACACTTTCTGAGGACCCAGCTTCAATCACCAGCACCACAAAAAAGGAAGAAGAGTGTGGCAGTCCACTCCTGAAAACAGCCCCACAACCATCAGCTATTGAAAACGCCATGAGGGTCACTATGAGTTGGCCTTGACTGGACAGCACCTAACAGCAAGTCCAACTTAATAAACTGGACTGGTTGCATGAGGGGCCACAACATAAACCTGGAAAAAAACTTCTGTAGCTGTCCATGGTGCTAAATCATCACTACATTCTGGTGTTTCTCCTATTTTTTCAGGAAGTTCCTTCTCTATCCAGTGGTCATAGCTCTCATTTTGACAGGGTGGAGTATATGATTTTATAGTATCATAAAACTAACATGATCAATGTATGTACCTGCTTGCATATACTTTTAATTCTTACAAATACAGTAATTTCTTCTCTTGGTAAACTACAGCCAGTATCCTTTATGTATTTTCTGTAATTCTGCAACTATATTAAATGCTAAAGAATATGGGAAACTTCCTACTCCAGCTGGTATTATCATACCAAACCACCACATAGTGTTTTTGACCCCCAGCTTTTGGTGTGTTTGCTCAATGAACAAGTACTCACTGAATAAACAGTATCATGATCTGGCACAATTGTCTACTGGCAATGTATATGAAGAAAGAAAGTCATTATCCTCAAAGAGACAACAATGAATGATGAGGGCAAGAATTCATGATCAGTAAAATGATGACTTCTAGGAACTATGACAGAAGCCTGTGATGACACCATGGTGGGCCCAAACAATAATTAGTCATCTCAAGCCAATGGGAGGTTTGCAAAAATGTTTGAGATTATAATAATGATACCACTTATGCTATTTTGATACATGAAAGTACGGCATCTACAGAAGAAATTCCTTATTAACAGACTACCAACTCCTACTCACCTATTGGTGGCTATATTAACCTTTGTTTCAAGAAACCACGCAATAAATCTGAACCACATCTGCTAGTTGTTTTTCCACTAGTGTTTTCTAATACTCATCCACTTAATGGCCCAGAGCTTCTCAGTTTGGCTCAATATCCAGGAGAGAATTTATTTAAATTTGAGACTGACTCATCTGATAGAGAAAATCACCAGCTAAGATGAGGCTTCACTACCAAGGAGAGGAGATTCACAAATGGCTGGTTCTGAGCAGAAGCCTACAAATAAGCAGATACCTGCAGAGGTCCTTATGAATTTTTCAGAAGAAGATCAAAGGGAAAAAAGACATGAATGAGTTGGAGCAGAATGATATGAAGTAGAAGCCATGCTAGCAGGGATTTGGAATTTAGATAAAGTCTATCTATGGAGGATGACCTTGAGCAGAATGCAATGTTCCTGAGCTTGAGGAGACAAAAGAACATGATCAGTGTAGGGACCATGGGAGAGCATTAACAGTCCCCAGACTTCCAGACTCAGTGCCACTCTCAGGGATGTTTCTAAACCATACCAAGACTCAAGATGGCATTTAAATCTCATGCCTTATATTGGGCTGGGATTTAGCTCAGTGGGTAGAGTGCTGTGCTGCAGTCTCTGAGGACCCGAGTTCAATTCCCAGCACCACAAAAATGGGAGAAGTGCCTGGCAATCCACTCCCAAGGCAATCCTGAAACTGTCAGCCATTGAAAACCCTATGAGTGTCGCTATGAGTCAGATACTGACTCGATGGCACCTAACAACAACAACAACAACAACAATATTGGCTATCACTTCTAGGTGAGACTGTTGCATTCACCTGCACAGGTGGCAGGGTACATGTGAAAGGATCCCCTGGAATTATACTTCTTCCAATGAGATAAGCCAAAGAGACTGTACTACTGCCTAATTCAGTAATTCACTCAGCCTTATTAAGTACCCACTATGTACAAAAACGGGAGAAGGATGTGGCAGTCCACCTCTGAAGCAATCTGGAAACAACCAGCCATTAAAAATCCTATGAGGGTCACTATGGGTCAGACCCAACTCAATGGCACCTAACAACAACAACAACAATGTACTAAAGAGCCTGCAGCCTTAGTACTGTGGCTTCAGATCCCGTCAGATCTCAGGAACTAAGGAGGGTTGGGCATGGTTAGTACTTAGATGGGAGATGGCCTGGGAACACCAGGTGCTGTTGACTTGGGAGAAGGACCCAGAAACCCACTCTCTAAAATCAATCCACCATTGAGAACCCTATGAATAGCAGAGAAGCACTGACAATAGTGTTTTGCCTGTTGTACGTAGGGTCACTATGAGTCCGACACTGACTCCACGGCACCTAACAACAAAAACAACACTGTGCTAAAGAGTATGAAAGACACCAGGATACAAAGATTAAAAAGCACTCAGCCCACTCTCAGGATTATCACAACCTTTTTATTGCAAGAAAAACTTTCACTTTTTCTAATTATCTCTGAGAAACAGAAAGAGGAATTCATTCCTCAAATGAGATAAATCTCTTTCAGTTTTAAACAAAGTGGGAGACGCATGAGGGGGATAAGCCAAAGGACAAGAAAAGAGAAAATCCACAGAAATGACTTCATTTTGTTTTGTGGTTACTGAAAATAAAGATAAGCATGGCAGCCAATATATTGCCAGGTAATACAAGCAGGTACTTCAAGAAATGTGGAGGTATCTTCTAAAGAGAGATTACTCTTCAGACTATAGCATCCTCATTCCTCATTCTAGATAAGCCTGACTCTTTGTAAGGTCAGAGAAGTACATTTCAGAGGGAAGAACCATGGAAAAAAGCAGCTAACAAACTCCTCACATGAAGAGACACAGGCATCACTTTCTTATAGGGTTCAAAGCATACACCCTAGGTCAGTAAAATGCACCTGAAGAAGCCATGAGCTCTGATCATCATTTCTAAAAGCAGCTTCATAACCAGGTTCTCTTGATCAGCACAGAGTAGCCTTAGGGAAAAAAAGAGTTGACACTACTTTCTAAATTCCCTACAATGAATACCTATAGAAAGATTGATTGGTTGATAGATAATTTTTGTAATAAGAAAAACATGTTTTAGAAATTGTTGTTGTTGTTGTTAGGTGCCATCGAGTCGGTATCCGACTCATAGCGACCCTCTGTACAACAGGGAAAACACTATTATCAGTGCTTCTCTGCTGTTCATAGGGTTTTCAATGGCAGATTAATTTTTGGGAGGGGGTTTCCAGGTCCTTCTCCCAAGCCTACAGCTTCTGGTGTTCCCAGGCGGTCTCCCATCCAGGTACTAACCAGGCCTGACCCTGCTTAGCTTCCCAGATCTGATGGGATCAGATGCCACAGGGCTACAGCTGCAGGCGTTTTAGAAATAGGAAGTACTATATATTGCTTAGGGTAACATATTTCAGCCCTGGACACTCTGATTTCATGAAATAATCCATTCTTCTTTATAAAGTCAGTGAATCTTGGCCTTCAGTCAAGTTTTTATGGTAAGCTACAATAAGAACTCATATGCTATGAAATTTAGGAAGCATTACTTTCTTAATTTTCTCATTTTCCTATATTCAAATTTCTCCTGCAGTTTCATTTCTTATATTTTAGTTTTTACCAATAAAGGCAGGAAAACATCTAACATTCTTGAGTATATAATATTGCCCCTTTGAGGAAACATATATGATCTCTGGGCACAAGGGAAGTGCTTGAACATCAAACAAAAATACACAGATCAGCCCCCCAGCGAACAACAAAATACCACAGAAACACATATCAAAATGAATATTCGAGGAAGCTGATGTGGATAGTTTTATCACATTCCAAGTCCATAAGGAGGGACCACCAACTTGGCTGTGATTATTTTAAATGCTGTTCACTAACAAAGCAGCAGAGAAAACACCAGGGAGGAACGAGTGTGTGTTCCTCATATTCTGCCACGTCTTGCCACTCCTCAGTGAAGCTGCACATAGAATTATGCATGGCTAAGCAGCACCGTGAGGCAGGCAGCCTGTGACATGACCTGTACCACATCAGTCTGCTGGTGACTGCGTATTGACCCAGACAGGGGCCGCCTCTTGTTCAAGATGAGTGGGTGTGGATGTATGTGTCCTGGAGCCCCCTAGGAACTAAAAACAAGACTCATTACCGAAATCAAGAGCAGGGGAAGCTTCTTGAGGTCTGAGACAGCAACATTTATCAAAGCAATATCAGACGCAAAAAGACAGTCCCCGTGACCAGGCCCAAACATCTCTAGAATTAATATTCCTCCCCAGACAAAACGGGCACCTCCAACTCCAAGCCTTGGGGGAATTTTCCCATCAATGACAGTTGGTTCCAAGAGCAAGGGGCCCTTGCCCTCTCGAGTCTTGTGGGTAAAATTAAAACTCCCTACTCTGGAACTGTGGTATAGCTCAGTGATAGAGCACACATGCTTAGCATGTGTGAGGCCTTGAGGTCAAACCCGAGCACACACTCAAAAATCACTCTGAAAAGTTATTTCAATCATCTTTCCAGATTGTTTCAGCAGGGATTTCCTCCCACCCTGACCTAAGGAGGTATTGTGGTTTCCAGCTTGTCCATAGATTCCCACCATCTCTGATATTTTTGTCAACATCAATAAGGCAGTTTCCCTGCCCTCCAGGAGCTGAAGGTACACTGAGAGAAATAAGAGGAAAAGAGAACCACTATCTCATGAGGCCATCACAACCAAACACTGTTCAGAGGTATTTCAAATAGCTAAAGCAATCAGGAGCTAAAGCAATCAGGAGCTAAAGCAATCAGGAAAGCCTTCCTGGAGGGGAAGGCTTGAAACTGGAAAGTAAAGGTGTGCCTAGAGTGTTGGGACAATAGAAAATGTGTGATGGGAAAGGGGCTGCTACATACAAATGCAGAAAGTACATAGTATTTGTTGTTGTTGTTAGATGCCGTCAGGTAGGGTCTGACTCATAGTGACCCTATGTACAACAGAACAAAACACTCCCTGACACTGTGCCATGCCTGGCACTATGTCAGTGCTTCTCTGCTATACACAGGGTTTTTGATGGCTGATTTTTTTCGAGATTATTTTGAGAGTGGGATGCCTGGTCCTTCTCCTATTTTTGCAGTGCTGGGAATTGAACCCAGAGCCTCAGATAGCATAGAACAAACACTCTACCAACTGAGCTAAACCCCAACCCCACATAGTATTGAGAGATTACAAGTAAACCTGTCCTGTGGAAGAGGATCCACGTAGGAGAAGATGGGGCAGTAAGTAGGAATGAACTGCAAAGAGCCTTGAAGGCCAAGCTAAGAGGTGAGTTTAATTCATTGACATTGGCAATCTTTGAAAGCACCTGAGCGGGTACCTTTGAAGGCCACAAGAAGCAGGCTGCAAGATGGCCTGGGTGGGAAAAGCCTGTGCTGCAGCGTGAAGAAAAGCTCAAGAAGTCCAGCGTGGCTGGTGCCTGCACCTGCAGGGCTGAAGAGGACACTGACCATGACCACTGGGTCCTTCCTGCCCCTGCAGGCCTGACAGTCTTCCTGGGGGGGAGCAAGCCCCTAGGATGGGAGGCCTCCAGAGAGAACCTGCCGGGTTGAGGAACAGATCAAGGACCAGCCTGTTCAATGCACTTAGAAGACACAGAGGATCCACAGAGCAGAGCTCAGCAGCTGCTCCCAGGCCTCCCTAAATGCTCCAATCCTGCAGGATACATAAATCAATTTGTCCAGCCAGCCAGCAGACTCAGGCCAAGCTCCAGGCTGAATCCCGGACACACAGAGAGGACCTCAGTGGCGTCTCCAACATATAGTCGCAAAGACTCTCCAGTCAAGTCCACTCTTGAGTTCCACTTGTTGTACTTGAACTTGAGAAATAAAGAAGATGATCTTGAACTTCAAATAAAATCCAATCCCTTCCAGTGGTCAATAAGGCTCTGCATGGTCTACAAAGCCTTCACTATCTATTCTACTATACTTCTGCCCACTTAATGTCCTCCACACATACTTTTTGCTCCTCAGATACGCCAAGTACAGTCCCACTTCCAGGCTTCCGCACTCACTGCTCCTTCCCCAGATCCTGACCCAGCTGGCTCCACTCACCTTCAGCTCTTCAGCGAGGCCTTCCAGCTGCTCTTATTTAATGTGCGTCCTGGGGGAGGCACATCACACCTACCACATCACCCTGCCATGTCTCCTTCACCTCACTTACCTCCATCAGAAATTCAAATGCCTGTGTCTATTTGGTCTGTTGTCTCTATCTTCACTGGAAAGTAAAACCCAAGAGAGCAGAGGCCTTTCCAGTCTTATTCACATCTGTTTCCCCAGTGTCTACAAAAGGGCCTGGCACATAGAAGTGCTCAATAAATATTTGTCAAATAAGGGGGATAATTAATGAATCAATCTATTCTTGGAAAATTCATGAAACTTTACCTCCTTCAGTAGAAAATTTGTTTAAGATTTTAAGCAGATCTTGAAGATAGTAGAGCAATGGAATTCCTAGTTTCCTATAAACCATCTGCATCCAAATCTTTGGCAGCTGGGTATTGTGTGTGTTCACATCAAATGTGGGGGTGGGACAATGGGGAACTGGCTGAACATATGTCCAGTGAGAAAACAAACTTCCAGAAATGTCTTCATTAATGAAGCAGCTTACGGGATCAGCCCCTTGAAATACTGTCAATGTTGGTAATAAAACTCCCTTCACCATGAAGTTAAGGGCCAGGAAGAGAGGGCTAAAATGGCCAGCACTGCACAGCAATCGAAATAAGAGGGTTTCTTGGAAAGCTTAGGCCATAAGTCATGGCATACTCTGGGGCCCATGGCTTTGCTCTGCCCCTTTCTCTGTGCTTTAATGAGGCCTTCTGAAAAGCACATCATCCTTTTAAGAAAATTTCCTCCTAGCCTAGAAATTACAAAATGCAGCCAAGTCTCACTTACTGGTACTAACGAGATGGAGAGACAGGAAGTGAAACCCTTGGATAATTCAGAAACATCTTCCAGCCAGCCTCTCTGCGATCTGATAATAAAAACTACCTCCATTTCTACAGCATTTGATCACTCGCCCAGCACCTTCACATCTCATCATCTCACGTAATTCTCAAACTCCCTGGGAGGCCAGTGTTAGTGTCATGGGCTTATTGCAGATGGAGACACTGTGGCTTAGGGAGACGGTGGGGATGGCCCTGACATAGGAGGCTGAAGGACTCAGACAGGATCCTCTGACCCTGCTGAGGAAGGCTAACTCCCAGACAGCACTTGCAAATATACCAGGCCCTGTGCTCAGCCTTCTGTGCCAGAGACACCATGAATCTCACAACTGGGCACCCTGAGCCATTACAGATGTCTTCTTCCACTTGTTCCTTGTGTGTACATTTCTCCTTGACAGCCAGGACAACCTTGACAACCAGAAAGGCCCCAAAGGCAGTAGCTGTCTCTGTTGCAGCAGCCAGAGCCTGGTTTCCAGGGACAGTGCACTGCAGCCAGATGCAGACGCAGCTCACACATTCAGGAAAGAAAGGTCTCCTCAGGTCAGACTCGCCTCCTGCAAACTCCCAACACTGGGAAGCTGGGCTGTGCACTTGTTAAGGGATATGTTCATAGTCTTACTGCCAAGCTTGGAATCCCAGCTCAGCCACTTTCCACCTGGATAATCCCACACAGCTTATATAGCCTGTGCTTTGGTTTCCTTGTCTAAAAAAAAATGAGGATATTCCAAACAAGAAGAGAAGGAAATTTCAGGAAAGATACCATTCATGATAACCCACCAGAAGATTAAATACCTTGGAATCAATCTAACCAAAGATCCTTCAGCACTCTACAAGGAAAATTTCAAAACATTAAAGAAAGAAATAGCAGAGGACACTAAAAAATGGAAAGACCTCCCCTGCTCCTGAATAGGGAGAATTAACATTGTAAAAATGGCTATCCTACCAAAAGCAATCGATAGATTTAATGCAATACCCATTAAAATTCCACTGACTGACTTCACAGAAATAGAAAAAATGATCCAAAAATTCATATGGAACCACAAAAGACCACGTATAGCCAAAACACTTTTAAGCTGCAAATCTAATGCAGGGGGAATCACAATCCCTGACTTCAAACTTTACTACAAGGCAGTGGTTGCAAAACCAGCTTGGTA
>VMDO01029883.1:0-22082 GCA_007922755.1 Pedetes capensis | reverse complement strand
AAAATATATTATGCATTGCTAATATAGTACATGGAGATAAAGAATCTTATGAATAAAGTATGCTCTCCTTTCTAACATAACACAGATACTACATCCCTAAATGCATTTTACTTTCTTCTGGTTTTGTACTATAATTCATACATTTTTGAACAATACAAATACATAACATCTTTTTAAACATAGAATATAGACAATTACTCTTCATTTAAATAAAATTCAGTCAAAATTCACAAGTACAGAGATGAGTAAAATAAACACTAACTTGAGTATTCAATTCATTTAGTTGAAAAAATAAGAGAAATAAAATTTAAAGAGGCAAGATTTTTAATACAAGTGGGTATAATCAAGTGTTGTAAGATAGATGGTTTCTATACTTCAACTGTATAATTGTGAGCTATTGAACATGTCTGAGACTTAATTTTCTCATCTCTATAATGGTAATAACAAACATAATAAATAACATACAACATAAATAACATACAACACAAATAACATACAACATAAGTGTCATATATGAAATAAAACTTGTGTGCAAAACTAATAGTAAAATACTATGCAAAAATAATATGACTGTTTTCATCCACATGGAAGCCAAAGAAAGCTCTGAAAAGAGAATTTGTCCAAAGGTATCAAATCCTTCAGTGGAATGAAAATGAAGGCCCAGGAGAAAATTCACTGGATTTTGGTGCTTTCAGAGTAGTTTTAAACTCCATCTTAAATGACATGGTAAATACATTTTGCTTCATTACATGATGAAGTGGTTATGCATGATGACTGCAAAGTCACAGTACCCAGGTTCATAACTCTTCCAACTGTGTGACTTTGGGTAAATGACATTTACCCAAGTTTCTATGACTCCAGTTTTTCATCTCTGTGATTGTAGCAATAGCAATTCCTAACTCAGCTTGAACGAATCCCTGCTAGTTCCCTCCTCCAAAATGAAATAAGACCTACTTATTTCATTGAACAATTCAAATGACAGAATGTTTATGCAAGTTATACAAACTTAATGTAGTCATCTTTCCACGGACAGACATTTCAATTCTATTTTGATTAAATTACATATCCTATTTAGTATTATGATGATGAACACATACAAGGGCATGTTTACACTCACACAAAGGTGAAATATCTAAATGGATGATTTTCAGATACCATATCTAAGAGATAATTTCAAGTTACAACAAGAATCACCCTCATGGTAGCAAGTGGGAAGGACCATAGGTGAAACCTTGCAAGTCTACGATATTTTTCTCTACTGGGTAGAGAGCAGGGATTGCCTTATTATCCTTCTATCACAAGAAAGTCAAAACTATTATATAGAATTCACAATTCTGTTATTGGCAAAATATCCCTTTTCCAAACTGTGTATTGTTATGTTTTCTTCAAATGCTCATAGATTTGGCAATAGTTAAAACTATTACACAGCAAGTTGTGAAATGACTTTTCCTACTTCCTTACTGGCAGTAGATAAAAATCCTCACTGTGTACAACAGAATTCCTGGGAGATGCCAGTGTTCTTGCTTTGGCATCAGCAGATCCTTTGCCCCCATTTTACTTCTCATTGGGAGCTAGGTGATTTTACAGAGATACATCATGGTCTACTCTTGTGGGCAGTATCATTTTCCTCCCAATGGGAAGGTCTGTAATTGTTCTACACTTTTAATAAATGTGTAGGTTAATTTAATTCTGGAATTCAGGACTCAGGAGTTCATTGTTATGGCACAATGAAGACTTAGCTTATAAACCAACTATCATGTCAATCACCATCCATCCACCTGACTTCTTACCCTCTCAATTGGTTCTGAACACAAGCAGAAGAAAGGTTATTATTTATTGTTGTTGTTAGTTACTGTTGAGTTGTGTCCATCTCACAGTGATGCTATGTACAACAGAACGAAACACTCTGATACTGTGCCATGTTGGTCTCCCACCCAAGGTCTAACCAGGCCTACATGCTTAGCTTCCACGATCACACAAGATCAGATACTAGCGTGCTACGGCTGCTGAAAATATTATTAAGCTCAACAAAATTCCAACAATAAAAACAATATAAATATATTATTTAGGGGTACAGATATATGTGAAAGAAAGTAAAATATATGACTAAGGATAATACATTCCAACTCCAGGCAACAGATAAAATTTAATTATCTTCATGTTTCACTTTTAAGCTGAATATTAAGTACACAAAATTTTGTCAAATTATCTCTGCAAATATTTTGGCAGTTTTCTATATTGTTTTTGTTTCCTTGCTGATGGCAAGTCACTGTCAATCTGGGGTGTAGGAAGAATTTGTATCCAACAAATTTTGACAAAGCTAAAATACCTTCTTTTCTGAAGCGTAAGCTAAAAAATCATTTTCCTTGTTTGGCATCATGATTTTCCCCCATTAAACAAGGTGATTTTGAGAGCTTGTGATCTACATAAAGACTAGATCTCTAGCTTTTTCTCTTATCCTAATATATTGCTATATAACCAAGAATCAGAGTCATTCCTGTCTCAATCAGTTTAAATGATATTCTTGGGTAATGTATCAATACTGATTTGGTCCTTGAAAAAAGATTAATCTCTTTAAATCATTCCCATAGCACTGATTCAAACTACAGCCAAATGTAATAAGCTAATTATGAGTAAGATTCAAGTGTCATTCCTTATTAAATCACTGCTCAAAAATCCTTCCTAAGTTTCCTAATCAGTAGACATGAACAATTAACATCTAATTAGTCATCCATCATACTTTCCAGAAATGTTTTAAAATGAATATTAGAGATTTCACTCATAAAGATTTCACTGAAAATGTATGATAGTGTCCTTTTCCACTTATGTATTAATTATTTATTACCTACTAACCAACTTGTTGAGATTATTTTTTAAAATTTTTTGTTGGTAAATTTTAACATATACCTTAATGGATCTCATTATGACATTTCCATGCATGCATTTCATTTTACATTTCTCATGTTCACGTCCCCACTACCTTCTCATGGCCTCCCTCCCCTATCCCCTTGAGATTATTTCCAACCCGAGATCTGTTGATTACAATTTATCAGGGATTCCATCATTTTATGGTTTCAGATGGCCTTACTGGTAATTAAATCAAACAACTGATTTTACAGAGGAGGAAACTGAGGCACAATGGGGTTGATATTTGAACAAGCCACAGTTGCGTATTGGAACATCAATATGCAAGGCCATTTTACAAGGCCATGTTTCATCTACCTTTCATGTACTTTTCTTTCCTTTACACCTTTCAAAGGGCATTTTAATGCGATCCATCCACTCCATAAGATCACTGTTCCTGTTATTAAATGATTACAATTGTTTTTAGGTGCTGTTGAGTCAGGTCTGACTCATAGTGAACCTAAGTACAACAAATCAAAACACTCCCCAACACTGCCATGCCTGCCACTATGTCAGTGCTTCTCTGCTATTTATAGGGTTTTAAATGGCTGATTGTTTAGTAAATAGATTGCCAGGTTCTTCACCCTAGCCTGCAGCACCTGGTATTTCCAAACAGTCTCCCATCCAAGGATTAGTCAGGCCTAACCTGCTTAGCTTCTGAGATCAGGCAGGATCAGATGCCAAGGTTCTATGGCTGCAGACATGATTACAATTAGTAAGACTTTATTTCCTCCTGGACTTAGTAAATCTGGTTAATTTAGAAGTTACAAACTAGGAATCTAGAGTCAGACTACCTGTACTCAAATCCTAATTAATTATAGGACTAAGTAGCTGCATATTTTAGAGAAATTCAAGTCTCTGTGCCTTCCTCTCCCCATTCATGCAGTGATACTGAGAATGACTATGATGACAGAATCTACTTTATAAATTGGTTCCAGGATCCAATGACTTAATCCCAAAAAATACTTTTGTTGGTCTATGGGAAAATCTAAGTGCTAATCAAATGTTATCTACTTGATACATACTGCCTTTGGAACTTTGATATTTCTTCCAGATTCCTTTTCTAGGAATCAGTGTGTACACTGACTTAAAATAGAATGAGATTACTGTTTAGAAAACACAGTTTTCTGGATATTGTATGTTCCCACTGTGCCTAAGGGGAAAAGATCCATTACCAAAAATCATGGGGTATGCACCAAATAAGGAAAGGAGAAATGTGACAAAATAAAAAAAAAAAATCCAGCTTGTAAGTAGGCCTCAAATTTGGGGCTATTTCTGTGTTTATTCAGATTTCTGTATAACTTGGTCTCGGCTGATAACTTGAACATATGCATGGTCTCAAATGCAGCAGTTAGACAACTGACATAATCAAAATGGAAAGTTACAAAATTACTTAACGTAGTAAGGGCCTAGAATAAATTCATGATGGACTTCAAGAAACCCTGCAACACCAACTTCCTAGACTTGAGGGAGTACAAGGGGAAGATGGCTTGTGTTTTGTTCACTTCTTTTTAAACCATCTTTTTGTTCACATTTTATATGACTTTCTTTAACTGATTCTTTCCCTAAGCTTTCTAGCTTCCAGTGATTCTAGGCTTTTCCATTGTCTATGGTCTGTTCTGTGTGTGCACAGTTCAAAAATATAATTGATACATAAACATAATGATACTAAATGATCCTCTCTCCTTTCTCTACCATTGTACCTTATAAATTCTAAGAATTATCTTCTTCTCATTAACAAGCATCTTACAGTTAACAATTGTCCATTTTGATTTTTATCTGTACCACTAACTATAACATATATTCCAAATTCCTGTCTGCCTCAACTAGGGAATATATCTTAAAGCTACACTAAGAATACAACACTTTATAGTAGATGTTGAGAACTAGGAAATGAAGAAGAAATTGTCTTCTTGGAGCCTGTATTTACTGCTAGAGACAAGAAAGCACACAGTTATTTAAAATGTGATGAGTACTCTGATAAAAGGTACCTGTCATTAGACTCCATATTATTCATTATCATAGCCGTTTTCACTGTATCTCCAACCTTTCCTTCTTTTCCAAATAATTCTCTTGTCTTTAAGCATTTTCAGTTCCCTTCATACTAAAAAGTACCCCATCTCATTTCCCCTTTGCAAAATAAAATTCTAAGTTTTGTCTAACATTCCAATATCTGAATCCTTATATTCAGTTCATTTGTGTCACTATGAAAATCTCACTACCTTCCAAAAATCCATAGTCACTATTTCTAACATCACTTTTCAATCTTTATCTTTCTTGAATTCTAAGCATCCTTTCATATAGAATAACTTCCCTTAAAACTCTTTATTTTTCATTTAACTCTGGTACTTATTATACTGACCACTTTCTTACTGGCAAATCATTATCTATGAAGCCCTTAAATAGTAGATTTTCTCAAATCTTAAACATAGGTATTCTTCTTTGTCACTATACCTGTGCTATCCAATACAAATATGACTCATATGTGTCGCATATACACTTTATAATCTTGTAGTGATAACACTAAAAATATAGAAAGAAATTGTATTAATTTTAATAAGCTAATATCCAATACAATGTCATCCTAACATGCAATCACATGAACAAGAACTAGTTAGATATGTATATCTAATATTTGGGGCTGGGATTTAGCTCATTTGGTAGAGTGTGACTTTGTGCTTTCTGAGGCCCTGAGTTCAATTCCCAGCACCACAAAAATGGGAGAAGGACTTGACAGCCCACTCCTGAAACAATCCCCAAACAATTAGCCATTGAAACCCCTGGTAGCCCATTCCTGATACAATTCAGAAATAATCAGCCATTGAAAATGCTATGAATAGCACAGAAGCACTGACATAGTGTCAGTCATAGCACAGTGTTGGGATGGGCTTTGTTGTGTTGTACACAGGGTCACTATGAGTTGGACCCGACTTAAAGACACCTAACAACAACATATCCAAAAGCAGGATTTTAACTTGAACTTACTGCATTGTCCCTTATCTTGATGCTTGTCATTACTATCTACATAATTATGAAAGATGGAAACCTAATTGTTATTTTGATTATTCCTTTTCATATCCATTATAAAGATACTTATTAGTTATATCTATGTATCTATTTGCCTGCAGCAGTAGCATTGTGGCGTCCTATCCCATCATATCTCAGAAGCTAAGCAGGGTCAGGCCTGGTTAGTACTTGGATGGGAGACCACCTGCAAACACCAGGTGCTGTAGGCTTGGGAGAAGGACCTAGCAACCCACTCCCAGAAATCAATCCAACATTGAAAACCCTATGAATAGCAGAGAAACACTGACAATAGTGTTTAGTCTGTTGTACAAAGGGTCTGTATGAGTCAGACACTGACTGGACAGTACCTAACAACAATAATAATATATCCATTTATAGATATGCCTGCAGCCTTATCAGTGTGGCATCTGATCCCATTAGATCTTGGAAGGCAAGCAGCATTGGGCCTGGTTAGTACTTGCATGGGAGATTGCCTGGGAACACCAGGTGCTGTAGGTTTGGGAGAAAGACCTGGAAACCCACTCCCAAAAATCAATCCACCATTGAGACCCCTGTGAATAGTGGAGAAGCAGTAACAATATTGTTTCACCGGTTATACCTAGGGTTGCCATGATTCGGACATCAACTCAATGGTACCTAACAACAACAACATTTATAGATATATATGTTGTTATACATACATTTAGTTCCTGGGAAATAAGCTCTTCACATATTTTCCTCACTTTAACCTGTGGTAATGAGAACTTTACAGTGGTTTACTGACTCTGGACAAGTGCTTGCTCCTTGTAGGCTTTCGTAGCTCGTGTTCCTTTGTACTCACCACTAATTATAATTTATAACACAACATTTTTAATTATTTTACTAATTTGATGACAAATCATCATGTCATAAATTCAATGAATAAGGACTATGACTACTTCTCTTACAATTGTATCCTATATGTTTAACAGATATCTGGTACATTGTAGGCATGCAATAAATTCATGTTCAGTGAAGGGAACCTAACCTATGATTAGGGGGACAGGAAGAAAACAGAAAATAATGTCTTCCTTACTGGGATGGTTTTATAATAAAATAATTTAGATTTATCTTTCTAAATTAAAAGTGTGGTTTTGCTCTAAATCTCACTTCCAGAAATTATGCCACTGACATACTCCTGTTTATATAGCAGCACAATGAATACACAGCCTTGTTGTTGTTACTAGGCACCATTGAGTTATGCATATTTTATTCCAAGATATTTTTTCTTTATTACTTACCCTCCCCCAATAAGTCTATGAAAGAGCTGTTATCTTTCTTTTACAAATAAACAAAAAATAAATTCCAAAGAGGTGACATAGCTCACTCAGATCACTCAGATATCAAGCAAAACAATGGAAACATTCATTGAATAAAGCAATTAGATTTCAGAAACCCATTTTTTAACCACTAACCCACAATGACACACACACACACACACACACACACACACACACACACCAAACATACATACATGTAGGTTTAGCAAAATAAGAAAATCATCTGCATTTCTCTCCTTTACCTATAAATGACACTATTCCGACAATTGTGCAGAAAATTTGGCAAATAGATCAGCAAGAGAATCCATGGTGACATGAGCCAAAAGCCAAAGAGGCAAAGTAATATCTGCCCCTTGAACAGGACAGCTCTAAGTACGCCTTCCCTTTCCTTCCTTCCAACCTTCTTTACTTCCTCCCTCCTTCTCTCCATCCCTCATTCCCTTTCTTCCTTCCTTTTTACTTCCTTCCTCCCTTGCTTTTTCCTTCCTTTGTTTTTGATGAGCTACATTCAAAACCATTTGAGTGAATATAAATTCTATTAACAATCAGAAATTTTCCCAGAATATGAATAAAATATACCTTTTTGGCATGAGTATTAAATTCATAGGATCTAACAGTGTCATTTGTGAAAGCTAGATTTTTAAATTTTTTTAATTGTAAGTCATATTTTCTCCAATCACTCTAACATTTCAACATCAGATAGCTACTAATTTTCACTCAAAACCAGCTAACTTTAATTTGAAACATTTTCTACAATTTCATTCATTCATATTTTAGAAAACCTCATAAGTGAGAAGTGTTTGCCTTAGAAAAAAAGATCTGTGGAGATTTGGTAGTTCCTTATTTTGTCAGCACAAAATGCAGATATATGCTCTTCACTTACAATATAATGGGTGTTTAGAAGTCAAGGAGTCCAGGGAGACACTACAAGGACTAAACGTATTATCCCTAAAAACTAATTTTGTCATTTATGACTCATGGCATACTCCTTAAGTAAAGTTACAGATTTTCAAATTATGCTATTGAGGGAGATATAAGAGGTGGAAAGGAAAGGCTAAAGTCTCATCTGTCTCAGCTGCCAAGGAATTGTTGTAATAACCAACATTCTCAGTGGTTTGCTATAAACGCTATTTTCATCTACGTTTCCTAAAAGCACTTCTTTTGAAGAAAATTCACATATCATTTTACTTTTCTGGGTACTGGAATGAAAAATAGATGCCCACTGCCACCCAGCTGTATTGATTATGAGTGAAAATGTGATCATCTTGCATTGACTTGCCCCCCAGCACTGTGCTCCATCAAAGCAGCAGAAGGAAATTAATGCTTTCATATCATGCCTAAGAAAAATATGAGATGTTTTTCCCTTTGCCCTCTAGAAAAAGAGGCATATGCAATAGCTAAAATGTAATAGCTTTCAGAACATGAACTTGAGACTTTATTAAAATCATTATTTAATGCACAAGAAATAATGAACCCATAGCCATGGCATTTAAAGCTGCCATCTATAGTCATTACTTCCTAGATCATAAGGTTTACTTTGTTAGAAACCAGTATTTCTCAAACTAAAACTATTCTTTTTTCATTGAGATTATGTCTTAAATGATAATTTATTATGCACATACATCAATCTCACAGTGTAAAACCTGTGAACTAACCTTAAAAGAAATTATTTCTATTTTTTTCCAGTACTGAAGGTTGAACCCAAGGCCTCGCAATTGAATGCTTTGCAAGTGCTGTACCACTAAGCTGCACGCAAGCCCCCATTTCTTCTTCTTTTTTCTTTTTTTCTTTTTTTCTTTTTTTTTTCTTTTGGAGATAGGGTCTTGCTAAATTACACAGACTGCCTCAGGTCTTGAACTTTTTCAAACCTCCCGCCTCTGCCTTCCCAGTCGCTGGGATTACAGGTGTGTGCCACTGCACCCGGATCTTATTTGGCTTCAATTTTGCCAAAGAGAGTAATGATCAAACTAGTCTTTATAGAACTTCTACATTGGACCCTGTACAGCTTTCTAAATATGTGTGTGCGTGTGTGTGTGTGTGTGCGTGCACATGCATATGCTTGTATTATAATTTTATTTATTACATATCATTAATAGTTCCTATACTATATGCTTGCACTTAAATTAATACTTGGCAAGGTCAGGTACAGTGGTGCATGCCAATAATCCCAACCACTTGGGAAACAGAAGCAGGATGGTCGCAAATTCGAGACCATAGGTAGCCTGCATAAATTAGTAAGACCCTGCCTCTAGATAAAATTTTAAGAAGGGGTTGAGGTGTAGCTCAGTGGTAGAGTGTTTGCAAACTATACACGACACCCTGGGTTTAGCTCCCAAGTACTACCACCAGAAACATAATTAATATAAGGAAAAGAATATCAAGTTCTAAGTATCAAATATCATATTCATAAAAGTCTAGAACCATTATTTCAGTGACATTTTACAGAGTGGTGAATTTGTATTTGTGAAAATTTACCTGGCTCACCAATAATATTCTTGATAAAAGTGGATATTCTGTTTCTTAAAACTGATTTTGAAATTCAATTCCAATTCTTTTTTAACTCAAACACTTATTACTTATTATAGCAACATAATTGGAAATCATAAAAATGTTAGTATTACTTATAGTTATGGAAAGTTGGAATTAATCTGCAAGTCTTACATGAAATAGATTTACTTAAGGTATCATTGTAAGCAATACACGGAGGTCTGTTTCTCACTCTGGTTGTAGTCTGATGCCATTAAGTGATCTTTCCTCCACCAAGTGATGGCTCAAAGATCCAGGTTGTTTCAAAGTGTAGCCATGCCACCTGGAACACTGGCCTTCAAAGTCACTGTAGTAGCAGAAGAGAGGGCTAGAGGATGGCATGAATGGTTTTTAAGTCTTAGGCTAGTAGTTATCACTTGTGTTCCCTCAGCTGGAACAAATTCTTTACAGCAGAAACTTAATTTCATACTGGAAAAACAATGGTGGTAAAATTGAAGAATTTTTTTTCTAATTCTGAACACTTGTAATAAACCAAATGTCATGTTTGTGATGGTAGGGAAAGAGATACATGTATTTTAAAGGCGTTGAACCATAATTGAATATAAAGATTCTGTCTGGACCAGTTCATTCATGAACTCACCCTGGCCAGACAAAAAGGGAGAAGGAAGGACTTTTCATTGAGTCGAATAGTACTATGTTCTATCTACCAAAAAATGTTTGTTGTTGTTGAAATTTGGAGATACATTTCATTATGGACACTGAGATTTGCTAGGTGTCATAGGAGAGGCAAACAGAAGCTTAATCATGTCTTCCAGATTCCTCAACTCAGCTTAGCCTCTTATTAGATATATAGACTTAGAAAAATTCAATTATATATTTTAAATTTATATTTATTAAGAACTGGAACCTGTTTAGTGCATATTAGACCACTCCCTGTTTTTTCATATACAGGATGACTCCCCTATAGCAGACATCCTTGGGACCAGAAATATTTCAGATTTGGGAGTTATTCAAATTTTGGAATATTGAATAGACTTAATAGGTTGCCATCCCCAACCTAAAACTGAAATCTCAAAAGCTCCAAAATCCAAAATGTTTTGGCTACTGACATGATGCCCAAAATCTTTCAGATTTTGTAATATTTTGGATTTTGGATGTTTATATAAAGGTAACGTCCACGGTGAGATCCTCCCTGACCACTCTTAAATTTTGTTTTAATTTCTACCACCTCAAATCTTTGACATTTCCTATCTCATTTTCCTAATCAGAACACTTATCTGTATCTTCAGTATACACATTTTGCCTACTGCAGTGCTCACTGGAGAGCATTTAGTTTTATCTAAATGTTCAGACTTCTAAGATTACCACAAGACCCACAAGGAAGCATCTTTGCAGGAAGTATTGAAGACAGCTGGCCAGCATGGTGACACTGAGAACTCTTCTCAGCAATTTTGGCAGTATTCCTTGCATGTATTTTTTTTATGTCAACTCTGTGGCTCCAGTACACATGATTCTTGCTAAGTACATTACAAGAATTACCACAATGAGGAAGGCCTGAGGCATGGCATCCCCACAATGTGTTTATAGTTCCTTTATATTTCCTATCAGTTTAGATGCAATTGCCCAACTTGGGTCCATTTTTTATCATAACTTATTTTACTAAATAACATACAACAGAATCTGTAATTATCAGGTTTCCTAGGGAACAGTTATAGTCAAAGATCAGATTGTAATGTAGCACAGAAAGTTTTAATGTCTGCCCACAACTATTTTTTCCTTAGTATGTTTCTTACTAGCTTGTATGTATTATGAAGGCAAGGAAGTGTTTCCAGTTTTTATGTTGAATGTTTATTAACCAATTTCCAAAATAGTTCCAGAGACACAGATGAACTATTATATAAATAAATATAACTGCGCTTTCTTTTTTATGAAATGAGCAAAATAACAATATCTCTCTAGTCAGGTTGCTATAAGGGTTAAGTCAGTACTGGTAACATACTTTGTTTAGTAACTACCATATTACCAATACTCAGTAAATGCTTTTAGTTTTTTATTATTGACAGTAATCTATAGAAATCTAAACAGACAAAGTTTAAAACACATCAACAAATAACTAACCCCAAAATACATATATAAATAAACATTTAAATATATTAGATTCTATGGTTGAGTCATGTTGAAAATCCTCCTATGCAATTTTCACCTTTGCACTGGGGGTGGCAATTTAAATATCTCTTTCTGTAATAATAATGTAATTTTTCCAAAAAAATACACTAATACTGGAGAGATTTTTTGAAATTTAATATATTTTATATTTAAAGTGCTTTTCTGCTGGATATTCTTCTTACCCAAGTTATGATGTTGGATAATGTGTAACCTCAAAGTTTTTTGAGTCATTTAGGCTGAAAATAAGGATCAGTAAGACCTTAAATCATAACAGATCCTAAATATGGCCTAAATGATCCTGAAGTCTATAATAGAAGATGGCTTGTAATCACAGGATACTAGGATCCTAACAATATCCTATGCCATGCATTGCACTCTTGGGAAAATAACTACTTTTGAAGGCCCATCAATAAGTTCTGTTTATCTCCTTGGACATAAAGATCATTTTTTATGATAGGACAAATGAGAACATTCTTTATCACGTTCTAAAACTTTGTCTACGTACATGATTTGGTATTTGGACAGCTCAAAGTTTGGTAAATTATTCCAGAAAATAATTAATGTTACCATTATCTTCAAATATATTAGATTATATATGCAAAGTTCTCTATTTTAAAAATCTGTTCCTGAAGACCTCATTCCAAATTTTGCTTTGTTGTGTGTGTTCTTCCTCATTAGCGCTATCAGATAATAATCTTTGTGTGAGAAGCATATAAAATATAGTATGCACATCTGATATGTACATTGAAAATATATAATATATTCTAGGTGGAGTATTTTTTGTCCCATAAATTTAGATAATTTGTGACCCCTGAGTGGCTGGGATTTAGCTCAGTTGGTAAAGCACTGCACTGCAGTCTCTGAGGTCCCGAGTTCAATTCCCAGCACCACAAAAATGTGAGAAGGACCTGGCAATCCACTCCCAAGACAATCCTGAAACAGTCAGCTGTTGAAAACCCTATGAGGGTCGCTATGAGTCGGATACCGACTCAACAGCACCTAACAACAACAACAACAACGAGATCCTATTAGACTATGGTGATGTTTTTGTCATATAAATACCAATCTCTGACGTTTTATTTGTTTGAGTTATCATTTTTATTAAACTGTTAATGGCCAGCTCAATCTATACTTAAGGTTGCAGAAATGTTTACAATAATCTTTATTTTTTCTTTTGTAATTATTTCATTTTTGTCTCAATGATGACAATTTTTTTATTATTTGAAATGAAAATTATTTTCCCCCAGCACTATTTCCTTACTTCATTTATATTTCCTCTTGTACAATGAGTCTTTTAATTACAATTCATTTACAATTCATTGTTTCTTTTGCTCAATTTTATAAAGTATTCACTGTTGCATAAATTCCATGTGTCCTGATGATTCCTTAAACGACACAAGTTCATGTGTAGGCAGGAGAGAATATTTTTATTTATTTTTATGTTTTTATTTTTTTTAGCAGGATCTTGGTTATGTTGCCTAAATTTTTCTCAAGCTTATAGCTCCTGGGCTCAAATGATCCTCCTGCCTCAACCTCCCGAGTAGCTAAGATTATAGGCATGTATCTATGCAAACAGCAAGCTCCATGTTTGAATTTTTCTTCTCTGTCTGTTATCTTCCCTACTTGTATCTTTTTGCATTTTTGTCTCTTATCTCTCTACATCCAGTTCAGCACCATAAGAGAACTCTTAAATATATATTTCACATTTTCCTATAATTTAACTCTACTTCTTACTGCTTCTGATATTGACATTAATTCTGTGAATTTTTGTATTATATCATTTTTATACCACCTAATTCATCTATTGCCTGCAGCTGTAGCCCTGTGGCATCCGATCCCGTCAGATCTCGGAAGCTAAGCAGGGTCGGGCCTGGTTAGTACCTGGATGGGAGACCGCCTGGGAACACCAGAAGCTGTAGGCTTGGGAGAAAGACCTGGCAACCCCCTCCCAAAAATCAATCTGCCATTGAAAACCCTATGCACAGCAGAGATGCACTGACAATAGTGTTTCCCCTGTTGTACAGAGGGTCGCTATGAGTCGGATACTGACTCGAAGGCACCTAACAACAACAACAACAACAATTCATCTATTGGGCTGGGATTTAGCTCAGTGGATAGATTGCTGCGCTGCAGTCTCTGAGGCCCTGAGTTCAATTCCCACCACCACAAAAATGGGAGAAGGGCCTGGCAATCCACTCCCAAGACAATCCCGAAGCACTCAGCCATTGAAAACCCTATGAGGGTCACTATGAGTCGGATATTGACTCGACAGCACCTAACAACAACAACAACAACAACAATTCATATATCACTTTTCTAATTGTCTACTTACTATCTTATCTATTATGTTCATGAACTCTAAATCTTATTTGTTAGAAGTATATTGAAATCAATATTCTATTTTTAAGCATTTTGATTGATCATATAGTGCCCCTATTTCCCCTATTTATTTATCCTCAAATGAGTAATGTTTATACAGTCTTGTTGTTTGATGATACAAGGTAAATGGATTTTGTTTTATTGAGTTTTTTAGGTTCCTTTCATTGTGAACATGCTGGTTTCAGAGAACAAGGTGTTATCTTACAAGGAGCAGTATATCTTACCAGCGAGTAGCCAAGATTTCACTCATGCTAGATGGAGGCTTGGGAGATCCCTCTCTCAGAACTTTTGGTCTTTTCTTTTCTCTATTTCTTCACCACCCTGGTATTGGGGAGTTAAACCTGGGGCCTTACACATGCTTTTGGCAAATGCTCAACTACCTAGCCACCATACCCCCAACCCATTTTTAACTTTGTATTTTGAGACAGAGTCTGGCTAAATTACCCAGGCTACCTCTGGCATCAAACTTATTGTCTATCTCCCAACTTGCTGGGATTAAAGGTATGTGCCACCCCTGGGTACCTCCCATAATTCTTTTAAGCTCTGCTGGTTTTGCTATTGAATTTCCATCTCTGAAATTAAAACTGAAGCTCCAGCACACTTTGAACTAAGTGAATATGCTAGTAAGTCTTCTGTGGCTATGACAAATATTGAAAGAAAACTTCTAAAAGGGAGGAATTAGTAATTTTGCCTCACAGTTTCAGAGGTTTCAGTGTGTCATCCTTGGTTCCTTTGCTTTTGGGTCTATTGTGACACAGAACATCATGGTGGCAAGAGTATCTTGGCACAGAGGAGGCAGAGGACAGAGTGGAAAGGGCAAGGGACAAGATACATCTAGGGACAAGATACACCTTCCAGAGGCACATCCCTAGTGACTCACTTTCTACGGTCAGGTCCACCTCCTAAAGTTGCCATCACTTCCCAATGATGCCATCAAATTATGAAACCATTAATAGATTCATCTATTCTTGAAGTCAGAGCTTCATGTTTCAATCACTGCCCAAAAGCCCATCAATACGCAACCAAGCCCCTAATATATGAGCCTATTGTTATTAGGTGCCATCAAGTCATGCTTGACTCCTAATGACCTTCATAGGGTTTTCAATGGCTGATTGTTTTCAGAATTACTTCAAGGAGTAGATTGCCATGTCCTTCTACCATTTTTGCATTGCTGGAGATCTAACCTTGGCCTTCAGAGATTGCAGCATTCCTATCTATGGACTGAGCTAAACCCCAGCCCATAGGAGCCTATTGTTGTTGTTATTGTTAGGTGCTGTGGTGTCTGTGTCTGACTCATAGCGACCCTATGTACAGCAGGCAAAACAGTATTGTTAGTGCTTCTCTGCTATTCATAGCATTTTCAATGGCTGATTGTTTTTTGGGAGTGGATTGTCAGGTCCTTCTCCCAAGCCTGTTGCACCAGGTGTTCCCAGGCAGTCTCCCATCCAAGTAGTAACCAGGCCCAACCCTGCTTAGCTTCCAAGATTTGACAGAATGAGATGCCACAGTGGTACAGCCTATGGGGTGGGCTATGGGGGACATATATTTAGACCATAACAACATCATCATGTTCTTGGGAAATATACCAGAGAAGTATTAATGAGTGGTGCCTGCCTTAGTAAGTATGCATCTCTCCTGCTTGATGATTACACCAGAAGACAATTATAAAGACTAAAAAATTCAAATCAACTTCATTTGTTCAAACTAAAATTTACATCTCAAAAGAATTCCAAAACAGACTTCATCAGCCACATTTTACTCAACAGAAAAAAGGGAATGAGCTTTCTGCATTTGAACTATGGTGAAAAATACCTTCGTAAGTAGCACATTAAATAAAAACTGATTTGAGTGGGATGCTTTTAAGAATGCAGAAGTTGAAGTCTTCAGTGACTTCTACAAAGAAAATACTTTAAATTGCTCTGTTGACAAGAATTGACTGAGCCACTGAGTATGTTTGCATTTTTCTAATAATTCTGAAAACAGGTAACGAAATCTTGGGATTAATTCCTTAGGAAGTAGCATCACAGGTTAAAAATGATCTGATAACCATTCTTAAATACAGAATGTATCAATAAGATGAAATTTTATGAAGTAGGTAGCTGAAGTGACTAAATCTTTTAAGAGAAAAGAAAATGATTTTAAAACAAATACGTTAAAAATGTATAAATTTGGCTAGTGTACCATTAAGTCACCTGGGGTACCATGAGGTAAACAACCAGATAGACCTCAGCAAAAACATGATGGATGCATTGAGAGGGTACAAATAACAGTTTTCTCAATTTGCTTAACTTAGAAATTTGAAATTGAGCTACTTGTTGCTGCCTTTAATCTAAAACAATAAAACATACAGCTTTAAAGAGAAAAAGATTTAGTAGACTCTATAATGATTGGTAGATATTTAGAATCAATAACAGAAATATAAATGAAGAGCTGGACTTTTCATTGGAATAATTTTAGGGTAAAGCTACCAGTGAAATGAAATGATAGACTGGATACTGTAAGCATTTAAAAATTTAAAAGTGTGTGTGTGTGTGTGTGTGTGTGTGTGTACTTTTTTAATTAATAAATTCTGATTTTAGCATAGTCATTTAAGACTTTTTGCAGCAAAATTAAGTGAAACTTCCAAACAGGACCCATCAACCCCTTTCCCTATATACTGTCAAATATTCTTGCTACCAATAGCCTACACACTAGTACAATTGCTATAATTGATGGATATACACAGACATATAATCCTAAATCAATAGTTTATATCGGGGTTCATTCTTGATGTTGTAAATTCTATAGATGTTGAGAAATATATAATGATATAAATTCACTATGCTTAAAAGTTCTTTATGTTCCACTTAATCATCTCTCCCTACTCTCTAATTCCTGATAATGACTGGCAATTTTACTGTATCTATTGTTTTACCTTTTATAGAATGTCATATGTTAGGAATAAAATAATATGTATCCTTTTCAAATTGGATTCCTTAAATTATTAATATCATTTAAGTTTCTTCTATGTCTTTATATGTTTTGCTAGCTCACTTTTAGCACTAAATAATAATCCCTTCTCTGGATACATAACAATTTATGTATACACTCAGCTACAGACACCCATGTGTCTGTCAGCATGTCATGCTGTGGGGGAATTTCATGTTGCTGTGATGCTAAAAGGTATGCAATTTGTATTTCAGATGCCAGTAGGGCTCCCTATGGTGAACAGGTTTCAGGTGAGCTTCCAGACTAAGACATGCTGTGGAGAAGAACCTACCCCTAGTAGACCACACCCAAAACAATGAGTGATTGAAAACCCTATGAATAACAAGAAGAACTATTAAATATAGCACCAGATTGTAGGAAGAAATTGGGAGGAAATGGGCAAAAAACCCAAAACTGGGAAAATGTCTTTTGAAGATCTGGTTTGTAAATTAGAAATCTAAGGAAAATGAAAGTACTTTGATTAGACATTTGTACAAAACCTTTCATAAAACCCCTGAACCTGATAGGACAATTGGAAAACAAAGGACTTAAAGCTGATTGGCTTAGGCCATTCAGGACAAGCTATATAAGGAGCTGCACTGCAGCAGCTCTGTCTATTTCAACTCTATCAGGAAGATGACAACAACTCTCTCTCACCTGGACCATCAGCATGGAAAGAACTCTCTCTCTGGATTCGACCAACAACATGGAAGCTTCTCTACTCATGACCACCGGGACCAGGACAACTAGATGGGGCTTTCAATGAAAGATGGACTATAAACAAGCTGAGGACAGTCTCCAGGCCCAGCACCTGAGGCAAAAGAGTCACCACTGCCCTTGAGGCAGAATAAGAGCTGTTAACACTTGTTATAGCTGTGCACTTGTTTTTTGTTCCTCTCCCCCGCCCTTCTAAGGATGGTGGCAATAAAGAGCTGTATTTGTCCCCGCAAGGGAAAAATGCTCAAGTCTTTTCCTTTCTCCCCTCTCCACCGACATTTTCAAGGGCCGCCAGAGTCTGCACCCCTCAGCCAAGGGTCCCCAGTGAGTTGTGTTTAGATATCTGTGTGCACAGCAGCACTGCCCATCCAGACATCCGGGTGGACCAGGAAGTGTGTGCCCCACACCAGATAATGAGCCTTCCAGGCTGGAAGGTATTCAAGGTATGACTTCTTCAAAGTATAGTCTACCTTGATAACAGAAATGGAGTAAAGACTCTGGGACCTCCTTTCACTGATGTGGCAGAACTCAAAATGAGAAGAAATATAGTGGCTGCAACAATGGGCTCAAACATAAAAATATTATGTGCATGGCACATATGTTCAGTAGTGATTTGTTCTGTTGTATACAGGGTAGCTATGAGTTGGAACCAACTGCATAACTCCTATCAACAACAGCTACTGAAGGACATCTTTTGGCTATTATGAATACAGCTGTTATAAACATCTGTTTGCTAGATTTTATGAGGACATAAATTTTCATTTTATTTGGGTAGACAACAAAGAATGCAATAGTTGTATCATATGGTAAGAGTATGTTAGTTTTGTAAGAAACAACCAAAATATAGTCTAAAATGGCTATGCCTTTGTAACTACAGCCACAATTAATGAGAATCTCTGTGGCTCCCACCAGTCCTGGCATTTAATGTTGTCAGGGTTTTGACTTTGTGCCCTTCTCAGTGATTTTATATTATTGTTTCAATTTCTAGTTCCCTGATGACACATGATGCTGAATATCTTTCCATCTACTTATTTGTTATAAGCTGTTGTTGCTGTTAGGTGCCATGGAGCTGGGTCTGAGCCATAGGACCCTGTATGTACAACAAAACAAAACACTACCCAACACTGTGCCATGCCCAGCACTATGTCAGTATTTCTCTGCTATTCATAGGTTTTTCAATGACTAATTGTTTTGAAGTGGGCTGCTGTGTCCTTCTCCCAAGCCTAGAGCACCCAGTATTTCTAGGCAGTCTCCCATCCAAGGACTAACCAGGCCCAACCTTGCTTACCCTCTGATAGCTGACGAGATGGAATGCCAGGTTAGTAGGGCTTTAGACTTGTTATATGTATCTCTTCTTTAGTGAGGTTTGTGTTCAGGTCTTCTGGCCATTTTTATTTTTTTATTATTGATTTTTTAACTATTTAGATATTATAACTATTTAGATAGTAGTTGTTTACCAAATATATCTTTTACAAATATTCTCTATCATTCTTTAGTTTCTCTTATTTTCTTGACAGTTTTCATTAATATATAAGTTGACTTGCTGAGGTTAATTTTAATTAAGCCCATATTATTATATCCTTCATTTGTCTCATCTTTAATGACTTCTGACAAGAATATCTCAAATTTCTCATATGAAAAAGGACACCTCAATTTTCTCATATGTTATCTTGTAAGATTTTTAAAGATTTATACTTTACATTTAGCTTGATAGTTCAATTTGAATTAATTTTTGTTAGCAATGTAGTTTCTATTTAGATTTATTCTATATTTGTAAATTAAATTTACTTTTTTGCATATGGAAGTCTAGTTCCAGCACCATTTGTTGAAAAGCCTATATTTGCTCTTCTGTATTGCCTTTGATCCTTCATCAATGATCAGTTGCCTACATTTAGTTTACTTCCTTCCGAGGTCTCAGTCTATTTCATTGATCTATTTGTCTTTGACCAATATAACATTGCTTTGAATACTTAGCTTTATAATAAGTCCTGAAGTTGGACAGAGTCATGTCTCCAACTTTGTTCTTCTTCAGTATTGAATTAGCTATTCCATGGCTTTTGATGCTCTACATGAAAATTGAACCAATCTGATGACACATACACACACACACACACACACACACACACACACACACACACACACACATATATAGTTGTTGTTGTTAGGTGCTGTCGAGTCGTTATCTGACTCATAGCGGCCCTCATAGGGTTTTCAATGGCTGACTGTTTTGGGATTGCCTTGGGAGTGGATTGCCAGGCCCTTCTCCCATTTTTGCAGTGCTGGGAATTGAACTCTGGACCTCAGAGACTGCAGTGCAGCGCTCTACCCACTGAACTAAATCCCATATATATATATATATATATATATATATATATATATGAATTATAACTTATTGGAATTATTTGGCATCATGTTGAAAAATTGTAGATCAAGCTGGAAAGAATTTACACTTTGACAATCTTGAGTCTTCCTACCAAAGAGCATAGAATATTTCTCCATTATTTAGTACTTTTTGATATCAAGTTTTATAGTGATTCTCATATAAGCTTTGCATATAGTTGGTAAGATTTACAAAATAGTATTTTACTATTGAGATGTGCTAGTGTAAATAGTAATGTGAGTGCAATTTCAAATTCTACTCGCTCATTGCTAGTATATAGGAAGGGCTAGGTTTTAGCTCAGTTGAAAGAGTGCTGCTCTGCACTGAGGGCTTGGGTTGGATCCCCAGCACTCCAAAAGTTGGAACAAGGGCCTGGCATCCCATCCCACAAAAAATCCCAAGACAATCAGTCATTGAAAATCCTATGAATAACACAGAAACACTAACATTAGTGGTGAACATGGCACAGTATCAGATAATGTTTCTTCTGTTGTATAAGGGTTCCTATGATTCAAACCTAACTTCATGGCAACTAACAACAACAGTGTTCTGGAAGCTTTTTGGATTTTTATACAGTATATTTTCAAACCTAATCTGCACTCTTTCAACAGTTTCAGAGGGCTACAAAATCAGATGTGGCCTGGATTCATGCAAGAAATTTCTACAGGGCTTTTGCCTGCTATTCCAATCTGCATCCAATTCTAACCCGCATCTGATTTTGTACCTATCTAAAACTATTGAAAGGATGTAGATTAGATTTGAGAATATACAGTCATCTATTTTTTCTTGGATCTACAAGGAGTTTTCCTATTTTTGGTCTATTAAATAGCTTAACATTTAAGGAATAATCTCAAACATCACCAATACCTCCTTTGCTCAACCTTCTATAGCTTCTGGTGGTAACAAATGTCACACTGCCTTTTATACTTACTTTGGCCTGGCATGTAACACAATGGATTGTGGTGTCTCATCTTTTGTATTAGTCTACCTTTAGGGAAAGAACTGCCTTGTATTCATTTCACCATATGGCACAGCATTTGACAGATATAGACAGTTGACAGGTTTGTTGAATAGATGAGTAGCTTGGAGTGAAGAAAGGAAACTAGAGCCACTGGTTTATTTATTTGTACAAGTCACAAATGTTTGTGGCTTGATTCTATTTTATTAGAAAAAAGAATTTATATTTAATAGCTACATGTACTCCTCTATATTTGAGGATTTTTTTTCTCTTCAAAGTTTCTCCTATCATTTCTTCTAGTTTTTCTGGTGTGTGAAGGTGTGGTAGGGTGTGATCTGTTATGATTTAGAGACAGAGAAGAATTTTGCAAACTTAAGGCCATGAAAGGTTAGATGCTCACAGAACTTTAAAGGAAAGACATGGGAGAAAATTAGAGAAATGAAAGTAAATCAGATGAAAATCTTAAATTTCAGTATCCTAGGACTGAGGTTTTCTGAGGGTATATTCCTGTTTAAGGACTGAATAAAGAGAAATATACATGAAATGTTCAATTTATTTCTGTTTCTTTGGCATAAAAAATTTCTCATTCTTATTCAATTCTATGACAGTAAAATGTAGAGAAGTATTATAACAGTGAGTTATCTAGTGTTTTTATTACCATTTATTGATCACTTCCCTATATGAGGCCAAGTTCAGTTCACATTAAAAAATATCACTCTATGTAGTACCTCTTACTGGAGACATGATTTTCACCATTTTTGGAGAAAAGATGTTCAGAAAGGGTCAGACACATGACCAT